>PVKU01009572.1:0-60463 GCA_004027475.1 Anoura caudifer | reverse complement strand
ACCTAAAACAAAAGCCAACTAAGCAAACCACTACAACAGGAGCAGAAACACAGAAATGGAGATCACATGGAGGGTTAGCAATAGGGGAGTGGGAAGAGGAGAGAGGAGGACAAGGTACATAGAACAAGTAGCATAGATGGTAGGTAGAAAATAGACAGGGGGAGGGCAAGAGTAGTGTGGGAAATGTAGAAGCTAAAGAACTTATGACACATGGGCATGAACTAAAGGGGGGAATGTGGGTGGGAGGGGGTATGCAGGGTGGAGGGTAATGAAGGGGGGAAAATGGGACAATTGTAACAGCATAATCAATAAAATATAATTTAAAAAAATAAATAAAAACATTTGAAATTAAAAAAAAAAAAAAGGTTATCAAAAGGTGAATGGATACTACATAGGTAGGTGTTTTACCTCCATACTTTCCTATATACAACACCCCTCTCCAGCAAGCACCACAGAAAGCAAGATGCTTCTTACAACGCTGTTTTTCCCCAGTTAACCTCTCTCTGAATGACAGGCAGGAAGGTTATCAGAAGGTTGGCACAGGTTCCTCAGTCCACTGCATGTACTAAATCAGAGAAGGATTAAGGAATTAAGGGTTGAGTAAATTAACTCTCTCTTTACTGTATCTTTTTTTAAGATTTTATTTACTTATTTTTTTTAGAGAAAGGGGAAGGGAGGGAGAAGGAGAAGCAGAGAAACATCAACGTATGGTTGCCCCTCATGTGCCCCCCACCAGGAACCGGACCAGGCCTGCAACGCAGGCAAGTGCCCTAGACTGGAAATCAAACA
This sequence comes from Anoura caudifer, assembly GCA_004027475.1. NCBI lineage: Eukaryota > Metazoa > Chordata > Mammalia > Chiroptera > Phyllostomidae > Anoura > Anoura caudifer. The sequence goes on along the minus strand of PVKU01009572.1, from coordinate 59,674 downwards.
GGCGACCGTTCAATTCACAGGCCAGTGCTCAATCTACTGAAGCAAACCAGCCAGGGCCCTCTTTAATGTATCTTAACTCTTAACTCTCTTCTTATATTTAGCAGGGAAGAGAATAAGAAACCACAGTAAAACCCCAGATAAAAATCAACTACACCCCAAGTAAGTAAGATGTCATGCGTGATACTGTAGAGTCTAAGTATTATTCTCTGGAGAAGAGATCAGTTACCACGATAGGAAAGAAAGCATACGTTATCTGCTATAGGTTTGAGAGTAGAGAAGAAAGTGTAGGAAAATGGGATATTCATCTAACAAAGATGGAAGAAAGAGGGAGGAAAGTAAGGTAGAAAGAAAGGAGAGAGCAAGCTGCACTGCCATGCCCAGAGCTGCTGCTGCAAAGCTCCCCGAACTGGTTGCAGCTGCAAAGTCCTTCCCAACTTTTAAAGTTACAAGGAACATAAATGGCACCAAGGAACCTGGCCACTTGAGAAAACACAGAATTCCTTTCTGCCTCAACAAGAAATGAACCCATTTATAGGTAAAATTAATTAATCATCACCAAGCTCAAGAACTTCCTTCAAAAGGAGTAAGCGTTTAAGGCACTTTTTGTCGATTTACACTGGTATCTTAAGGATGGCAGTTACAATTCTACAGACCAGCAGATGGGGCTCTCTCCCTGAATATGGTTATTCAACCAAAAATTAATAAAATACAATTTGGAAAAATGTAGTCTTGATGTTGCCTTTCGCAAGGCCAAATAAACATCTGTGAACAATCCTAATTATTTTTTTTAATTACCTGAACAATACTGATCTATTACAGATACAAAAAGAACCATAATCATTATTTTAACTCAATCAACAAAGTAGGAGAGGGAATGTTTGTTAAATGCTTGGTTTTCCTGCAATTATATACCTTCATAATTCCCATCTAACCAACCTGAAATTACTCCATGGAGTAACTTCAATGGACTACAATGGAGTAACTTGTAGTTACTTATCTTATTTCAAGTTCACCTCTCCAATCTTAGTAATCAACATTTTTTTTAGAAATGTTTTTTCACATCTTGAAACACATTTTGGTAACTGAGGAAAAGACCATATTTGACCATTAAGTTTACAATGACAATACTAGACATAATACCTATTATAAAATATAAGGTTTGGATTACATGGCTATTAATCCAGTCATTAAGAGAAATTATGAAACAAAAAATCTAAATTGCCAACAATCTATTGGTTTTATAGCAATAACTTTCAAATGTAACATTTTCATTCTAATAATCAATTTAAATAATACTGTAATAAAACTTGTCAAGTGTAAACATGATTAATAAAAAGTGCAGTCTTACCTGTATGATGTAGGTTTAATGTTGGCATTGCAGATGTTTCGAAACAACCTTTGCCCCTGTAATTATCCCCATGATTCATTTCTCTAGCACCTTCTTCAGCAGGCAGGAGATTTAAACTGCACAATCTGGGATCAGTTTGTGATTGGCGGAAAGTGTCGCCTGCAGCCACCTATGAGAATGAAATATGCAGAAAATATCTAATTCTCCACATTTTTACATAATAAATTCCTAATTTAAAACATGAGCTACCAGTTAAGTTTCTCTGCATATTAATAGGGAATAGATGTTTAAAGTAAATTTTAAATCCAATTTTCATTGTATCTTAGTTTTAATTATGTCTAAAAGCTGAAAGCTACAAGAGAATAAAAATTGTTTATAATTATAGTGTATTTTAAATAACATATCAGAAGAGCTTTTAAACAAGTTATAACATGCTATTCTCAGTCAATCACTCTTTTTTTTGCTAAATTTCTCAATATTAAAATCAACACTAAGCCCTGGCTGGTATGTCTCAGTGGACTGAGTGCCAGCCTGCGAACCAAAGGGTCGCTTGTTTGATTCCCCATCAGGGCACATGCCTGGGTTGTGGGACGGGTCCCCATTTGGGGGCATAAGAGGCAACCGCACACTGACGATTCTCTCCTGCTCTTTTTCCCTCCCCCTCTGTTTAAAAATAAAATAAAATCTTTTAAAAAATAAATAAAATAAATACATATTGCTAATTTTTATAATACTGTCAGTGTGTTGTTATTTTTTTAATTTATTAAAATTTTTATTTATTTATTTTTAGAGAGAAGGGGAGGGAGGGAAAAAGAGAGGGAGAGAAACAATGACATGTGAAAGAAACATCAATAGGTCACCTCTAGCACACCCCCAATTGGGGACCTGGCTCACAACCCAGGCATGTGCTCTGACCAGGAATAGAACCTATGACCTTTCAGTTAGCAGGCTGGCACTCAACCCACTGAGCCACACTAGCCAGGGCTACATTTCTTGCTGAAGGTTATAAGGGAGAACACATTTCCTTGTCTTTTCAACTTTCTAAAAACCACCCACATTCCTTGGTTTGTGGCCCCTTTCACCACCTCAAAGCCAACTATGTTGCATCTCTGTAACCCTGCTTCCATGATCTCTTTCTCTGACCCTCTCTTCTGTCTCCTTCTTCTACTTTTTACTATATTGAGCTGATAATCCAGGATAATTATCCCATCTCAAGGTCCTTAACATTAATCACTTAGTCAAAAAGCTCCTTGTGCCACATGAGGTGAGATACACGCAAGTTCCAAGGATTAAGACATGGACATTTTTAGAGAGCCATTTTTCTGCCTATCACAATATGTTTGAGTTTTTAAAAAATAATAATGCACCTTGTCATACCTTCATAAATATTCATTATAATAAATTTCACAGACATTAAAAAAACCTATCTGGTTAAGATTTTAAAGTAAGTCATAGTAATAAACTAATGGAGGTCATAAACTTTATTTTTTGTAACATGTTATTGTGATATAATTTCAGAGTTATGGAAACATTCCAAAAATAAGATAAGAAAGTCCCATACACCCTTTACCAGACTCAGCTCATGTTTACATTTCGTTACCTTTACTTTCCTTCTTTCCCTGCCTCCCTCCTCCCTTGTGTGCACATGTGTGTACACATTTCAGAGTTAGCTGGAGGCACTGTGCTCCTTTTCCTCTAAGTACTTCACAGTGTTTACCGAAGGCCACATTGTTATAGGATTCCATTTATATAAAATGTCCATAATAGGCAAATCTATAGAAACAGAAAGCAGATTAGTGGTGACCAAGGGCTGAGGGATTTGAGGAAATAGGGGGATGAGTGCTGTGTACAAGGTTTCTTTTCAGAGTGATGAAAATGTTCTAAAATTGATTTGGGTAATCATTGCACAACTCTGTATATACTAAAAACCACTGAATTGCAGTAGCTAGGCTGTATGGTATGTGAACTGTGTTTAAATAAAGCTAATTTTAAAAGAAAATATTTTAAATGAAAAACTATGTTTTCTCCTTACGTTGTAGCCAGAATTCTAAAATTACATAGGATCGAACACACGCAGACCAGCCCTGGCCAGTGTAACTCAGTTGGAGTGTCGTCCCATAGAACAAAAGGTTGTGGGTTCAATTTCCGGCCAGAACACACGCCGTGGTTGTGGGTTCGATCCCAGGTAGGAGCATGCATGAGAAGGCAACCAATTGATGTTTCTCTCACATTGATGTTTCTCTCTCTGTCTCTCTTCCTCCCTCCCTCTCTCTCTAAAAGCAATGAAAAAATGTCCTCAGCTGAGGAAACACATACACACAGTGGTAATTACTGCACAACAGTGTGAACTTAATATCACTTACTTGGACACTAGAGAATGGCAAATTTTGTTACATATATTTTATCACAATAAAAAAGAGAAAAACACCAATAGACTTTAATCTCCATAGCATAAATGGACCAGAGAATTGTAGAGTACCAGAAATATGGATTGCCCATTTTATATACTTTCTATATACCTTCTACACACATAAGACCAAAACAATCCTTTCTCATAGTACTAAAGTGCATATTTTAAGACTGCTTCAAGCATTTACTTTTTATAAGTAAAATGAAAGGAAATGTCCAGAATAAATCATTTACATATTTCTCTTTAAACAGCCTTACCTAAAGTTTTCATTTATTTGTATTGCATCTTTAAATAGAACACTAATCAGAGTAATTTTTTTTACCCCTAACCTCACACAGGTATTTTTTACTGTTACCAAAAGTTTATTTCATGGACCCAACTGTGTGTCATTCTTTTTTTTAAAACTTGGTCATTATTTTTAAGGTTTTGAGAAGACTTTGTCAGAAACGCTGAAAAATCTTATAGGCAGTAACTATCTTTAACTCTTTAAATGACATTCTTTTTAAATATGCACCCAAGGATATGTTCATTGATTTTAGAGAGAAAGGGGGAGAGAGAGAGAGGAAAGGAGAGGAACATCCATCAGTTGCCGCCCTTACGTGCCCCAACTAACAGCCTCAGTACGTGCCCTGATCAGGGATGCAACCTGCAACCTTAGGATGCGTGGGGCTCCACTCCAACCACCTGAGCCACCCAGCCAAGGCTAAATGGCACTTTATAAATACATGCTTCTCTATATTATGCTGCCTTTACTTTTTTTTACCTCAAATGATTGCATATCTGGATCCAGCTTTATAATCTCTTCATTCAGACTTGGATCACTTCTTGCAGGTGGTATAAATTTTGGTTTTTTGAAGGGTTTCCCCTGTAACTGACTTGGTGCTGCAGATCGTCTCATAGTCAGCACTACTAACCTGAAAAATACTAAAAACAAAATCATCCATAAATATGATTGGCATCACCTCCAAATATAAAAATAGCTCAACACTACAACCATGTTATCTTTAAAAATACAAGAGAATAAGCCAAAGCAGTTCAGGGTGGCAAGGAATCTGGAACCTGGACATAGCTGGGCACAGAAGAGCTCTTAGGGATCATGAATGAGGGGAGGTCTGAAGGGTGGCAGTGGCATCTTCTTATGTCACCCATGAGAAATTTGGTAGCTGGAAAAGCCCAGCTCCTTCAGACAGTGTGACTGTCACCAATTTACAGCTAGCCCAATGAAATGCAAATGGATGTGATGTGAGTTACTGTTGAACCAAGATGGCAGAGGAGTAAGTGGAAACTACACCAGCCTCCTCCCAGGATCAATCTGGAATTACAATTAAATTGCACAGAAATCATCCTGAATAACCAACTGAACACTAGCTAGAGAGAAGCCTTATAACCATGGAGAGAGGGAAGAAGCCACTCAACCACAACATGACCTGTAGGCAGTGCAGAGGAGACGCAAGAGGGCTGAGTTTCCACAGGTGGCAGCTGAAGTGAGGGAGAGATATTTCAGTGGCTAAGGGGGTCCCCTTGTGAACTGTGGGGTCCAAACCCCAAGCTGAGCGCCTCAGCCTACAGCACCAGAGCCTGGGAAGGAAGCCAGATAACATCCAGCTGTAAGAAGCAGCAGGGTTTCTGTCTGCCAGGGAGAGACCACTGGAGATGCACAGAGCCTCTTAAAGGGCCAACACACAAAATTTCATTTGCAGCCACTTACCCTAGGCTCCTGCAAAGGGAGGGCAGAGTGGACTAGAGATGAGTGAGGAGAATCTTGGGCAAGTGGATCTGGGGAGAGAACTGAAGGGACAGCCACCAGGATCCCTGTGCTGAGTCATTCTCCATAATGCAAATGCAGTCTTTCTCAGGCAGTGCAACCCCCTTCCAGTGGCATCAGCCAGAGAGGAAGCAATAGCCCTCCCTGCAGGAATTACTCTGCCCCACCCTGTAGAGCTTAAGCTGGCTGCTGAGTCCAGCTTGAGGCTATATCAGTGATTGGTTTAACAACTAAGGCAGCTGCTCTGGGAGCTCTGAGACTTTAGCTAACCTTCCCCTGGGCCTGGTGCTCGTAAAAGCCAGCCTTGTTGCACAGCCTGGTTCTTTCTGTGCATGAACAGGCACAGTTGAGGGAGTATACACTATGGATCACTGATCACTCCAAACTGGTTGCCCAGGGCCAGTCACAAGCAGCATCTGACAAAGGCCTACGACAGAGTCTTGGCGGATCTACCTAAAACACAGAAACAAATACAAAGAAGCAACCAAAATGGAAAGACAGAGACGGCAAATGAAAAAAAGCAAGAGAATTCTCCAGAAGAACTAGATAAAATAGAGGCAAGCAATTTATCAGTTAAAAGTTTAGAGTAATGATTATAAAGATACTCAGCAGCACCCTGGCTGGTTTGGCTCAGATTTAGAGCAGGCCTGTGAACTAAAAGGTCACCAGTTTGATTCTGGGTCAGGGCGCATGCCTGGGTTGCAGGCCAGGTCCCGGCTGGGGGCATGCGAGAGACAACAGATTGATGTATCTCTCATGCATGAATGTGTCTCTCCCTCTCTTTCCCTCGCTCTAAAAATAAATACATACAATCTTTTACAGAAATAAAAATAAAGGCATTCAACAGCATAAAAAAGAAACAGAAACCATAAAAAAGGACAAGTGAGAAATAAAGAATGCAATATCTGAAATAAATAATACACTGGAAGGAATACCTAGTAGGTTAAATGAAGCAGAGGATCAAATCAGTGATTTGGAAGACAAGGTACAAAAAAACAGCCAGGCAGAGCAGCAAAAAGAAAAAGAATTTTAAAAAATGAGGAGAGCTTAAGAACTATTTGGACAAGAAGTGTAACAACATCCTCATCGTGGAAATACCAGGTGGAGAAGAGAGTGAGCAAGAGATAGAGAACCTATTTGAAGAAATAATGATGGAAAACTTTCCTAATCTGGTGAAGGATAAAGGCACCCAAGTCCAGGAAGCTCAGAGTGCCAAACAAGTTGGACCCAAAGAGGCCTATACCCACACACATCATAATTAAAATGTCAATTCTTAAAGACTAGGAAAGAATCCTAAAAGCCACAAGAGAAAAGCAGATAGTTACATACAAAGGAGTACCAATTACACTGTCATCTGATTTCTCCACAGAAACATATCAGGCCAGAAGGGAGTGGTGTGAAATACTTAAAGTGATGAAAAGCAAGGACCTACAACCATGCATACTTTACCCAGCAAGGCTACCATTTAAAATTGAGGGAGAAATAAGGAGCTTACCAGACAAGAAAAATTTAAGGAGTTTGTTAACCAAACCAGTACTGCAACAAATGTTAAAGGGCTTGCTTTAAGAAGAAAAAAAAGTAGAGAAAGAAAAAAGAAACAGAGGAAAATAGACTAACAACAAAATGGTAATAAATATATACTTATCAATAATCACATTAAATGTAAATGGCTTAAATGTTCCAACCAAAAGACATGGGTAGCTGAATGGATAAGAAAACAAGACCCATATACATGCTCCAAGAGACCCACTTCAGACCAAAAATACACTCAGACTAAATGTAAAAGGATGGAAAACGTCATTTCATGCAAATGGAAAGGAATAAAAAGCTGGGGTAGCAGTGTTTATATCTCACAAACTAAACTTTAAAATCATAGTAAGAGACAAAGAAGGACAGTACATAATAATACAAGGAACTATCCAACAAGAGGATATAACCCTAGTAAAACATTTACATACCCAACATAGGAACACCTAAATGTGTGAAGCAAATCTTAATGAACGTAAAGGGAGAGCGACAGAAATACAGTCATAGTCGGGGATTTTAACACCCCATTGACTTCAATGGATAGATCTTCCAGACAGAAAATCAAGACAACAGCAGCCTTAAATGACACACTAGATCAAATGGATTAATTGATACCTTCAGAGCATTTTACCCCAAACAGCAGAATATACATACTTTTCAAGTATACAAGTAATGTTTTCTAGGATAAACCATGTTAGGACACAAAACAAGTCTCAATAAACTTAAGAAGACTGAAATTATGTCAAGCATCTTTTCTGACCATGATGCAATGGAACTAGAAATCAATCACAAAAACACTGAAAAACAAATAAAGACATGGAGCTAAATAATACGTTATTAACAATGAATGAGCCAACAACTAGATCAAAGAAGGAATCAAAAGAGACCTGGAAACAAATGAAAATTAGGACACAACAATCCAAAATCTGTGGGACACTGGGAAAGCAATCCTAAGAGGGAAATTCATAGCATTACAGGTCTATTTCAAAAAACAAGAAAAAGCTCAAATAAACAATCAAACTTTACACTTAAAGAAACTTGAAAATTAACAACAAAGCACAAAGTGAATAGAAGGAAGGCAATAATAAAGATCAGAGCAAAAAATAAATGAAATAGAGTCTTTAAAAAAAATGATACAAAAGATCAACGAATCCAAGAGGTGGTTCTTTGAATCAAGATTGACAAACCTATTACCCATACTCATCAACAAAATAAAGAGAAAGGGCCCAAATAAATAAAATCAGAAATGAAAGAGGAGAAATAACTGACACCAAAGAAATGCAAAGGGTTGTAAGAAAATATTATGGACTATATGCCAACAACTGAACAACCTGGAAGAAATAGACAGATTCCTACAAACATACAATCTTCCAAATATATATCAGGAAGAATCAGAGAATTTGAATAGACAGATTATACCTAGTGAAACTAAAGCAGTAATCAAAAAACTCCCAACAAACCCTTGGACCGGCTGGCTTCACAGGTGAACTTTACCAAACATTCCGAGAAGACGCAATCTGGGAGCAACAATGTAAGTAAAACGACCAAGAACCAACAACAGACCTCTGCTCTTTCGGCACTTTGTAGCTTAAGCAGCTCCTTTCACTTTATCGCCCCCAAAAAAGAGAGTACAAAAATCTTCCGTTAAATTAATTAACACCGTACAGGAGAGTGCATTTATACTAATGTTGGGGAAAAGAAACCCAAGCGCCAAAGAAGCAGATCGAGTGGACAGGCTGTCCACCACAAGCGTACCCCCACCGCCCACCCCGCGCCCTCCGCCACCAGCCACCGCAGGGCCAGCAGCGAGGGCGTCCTTCACTCTTAGGATCCCGCTCCCGATCCCGCAGGAGGCAATCACCTTCTTCCTTCCTCCGAGGCCTCTGGCGCCTCTCGCAGCTTTGTCGGCCAACGAACCGACAGGGTGCCGCAGTCTCACCTGCAAGTTCTCCTTCAGTTTGCAACGGATCCGAAAGAAGATGCGCATCCAACAAGAGGAACCAGAGTAGCCTGGACTTTCCTCAACGCCAGCGGCGCTCAAGGATCCCGCCTCAGGGCAGCCAATCGCGGGAGAGCCCGTTGCGCGTGCGCACTACCTTCCCACCGCAGCGGCGCCAGCCGATTCCCATTGGACGACCTTACCGCGCATGTCCCTTTGCATTTGTCTTAGAGCGCTTACAGGTCCTTCAGGTTTTGGTTCAATTCAAAAGGTATTTATTCGATGCTGAGGCTACAGACCTCATTTTAAAACAAATGACATACTTCTTAAATCTGAGAGTATCTAGACTGATGTGTTCTTGCAGTTTGATGATCTTGCCTAGCAGTACTTGCTTTGAAGAAAAAGAGGTATGCATATAAAATGGATTTTACCATAAAGTTCTTAAATTATGTTTCATTGTAGTAATACAATGACTTCACCAACTTTGTTAAAACTGTATATCCCTTTAAAGTACCTGGTCCGAATAGGCAAACTGACGTTTTAAAAGTGGCCCGCCACCTTTTAATACTTAGATAGGTCATGAGTCTTTTAAGTATCTCTAAACCAGATCACCATCCATAGTATCTAGAAAAAAACTCCAGTTTGAACAAAACACTCAAAAATATATGACTAGAATAATTTTCACCCGGTCTGATTTTCAAAAGCCATTAAAACTCAAAAACGTGATGAATTACAGTATCAAATTTTACCAAATTGTGGTAGAATAACTACCATTTTTTATACTAAATCGTTACCATTTTTTTTTTAGATTTTATTTATAGAAAGAGGTGAAGGAGGAGAGAAATAAAGAGAGAAAAACATGGATGTGCAGGAGAAACATCGACCAGTTTCCTCTCACACACCCCTAACAGGGGACCTCTGCCCACAGTGGAATGGAGAACTTTCGGTTTTCAGGAGGACACCCACCCACTGAGCCATACCAATCAGGGCGTAAAATCTTACAATTTTTTAACTTTATTTTGGCAAAATCCATGTTTCAAATAAAGATGTTATTTGTTATATAACAGCGTTAAGTTTCTGTGTTCATGTTTTAAAAGTTACGACTAATTTTCTACAGTAAATATTAGGGCAAACAGTAAAATTATAACTGATGAGTATAGTCAAAAAGAAATACAATCCTAGTTAGAGCATAGCAAATAAAATATTTTTTTTGAAACAGTAAATTTCAACGAGTTATTTATATTTTATAGAAACTATTTATGCCCTGGCTGGTGTAGCTCAGTGGATTGAGCGCGGGCCTGTGAACCAAGGGATCACAGTTCGATTCCCAGTCAGGGCACATGCCTGGGTTGCGGGCCAGTTTCCGGCAAGGGACACATGAGAGGCAACCATGCATTGATATTTCTCTCCCTTTCTCCCTCTCTCCTTCCCTTCCCCTCTAAAGATAAATAAATAAAATGTTTTAAAAAATTATTTATGAGGGGGAGAAATCAAACTCACTTTTTATTCTTTCTAAAAAATATCACGAAATATTTGTATTACTTCACTAGATTATTTTAGAATATAAGGTAAAGATGGGCTAGAAAGATATCTGTCATTTTAATCAGGAAGACTACACCTATTTCTCAATGCTAAAATAATTTATTACATAAATATGTAATTTGTAACTATCTGCATTTCAGTCACAAAGTCAGTCTGTGAGGTCAGATATCTTCATGCAATTCACAACTATTCAGAGCTGATTATGTGCCAGAAGGAGAAGAAGAGCAAGAAATTTAAAACTTACTCAAAAAATTAAGGAAGGAAAACTTCCCCAAACTGGCAAAAGAACTAGACGTGCAAATCCAGGAAGCTCAGAGAGTCCAAAAGAAGTTGGATCCAAGGAGAAACACACTAGGAGACATCATTATTATATTACCTAAGATTAAAGATAAGGAGACAATCTTAAAAGCAGCAAAAAGAGACAGTTACCTACAAAGGAGTTCCCATTAAGATCATTAGATGATTTCTCAAAGGAAACCTTACAGGCAAGAAGGGACTGGAAAGAAGTATCCAAAATCATGAAAAGCAAGGACCTACATCCTAGATAACTCTATCCAGTAAAGCTATCATTTAGAATGGAAGGGTAGATAAAGTGCTTCCCAGATAAGGTAAAGTTAAAGGAATTCATAATCACCACACCCTTATTATATGAAATGTTCAAGGGACTTAGCTAAGAAAAAGAAGAAGATCAAAACTATGAACAGTAAAGTTACAACAAACTCACAACTATCAACAATTGAACCTAAAAATAAATAAATAAACAAACAAATAAATCGAACTAAGCAAACAACCAGAACAGGAACAGAATCACAGAAATGGAGATCACATGGAGGGTTATCAGCAGGGAAGGAGTGGGGTGGGGAGAATGGAGAAAAAAGGTACAGGGAATAAGAAGCATAAATGGTAGGTACAAAATAAACAGGCAGAAGTTAAGAATTGTATAAGAAATGGAGAAACCAAAGAAATTATATGTACAACCAATAAACATGAACTAATGGGGAGAATGTTGGAGGGAGGGGTTTCAGGGTGGAGGTGGATAAAGGGGAGAAAAAATGGGACAACTGTAATAGCATTATCAATAAAATATATTTTAAATGTTTTTTAAAAAGAAAAAATTAAAATTGATTAAAGTTGCATAGCAGATAAATGAAGAGCTACTTCTCAAACCCAGGCTGTTTGGCTTTAGAAAACTTCTCTGTAGCATCATGTTGGTTTTTTTGTTTGTTTTCTTTTTTTGTTCAGTTACAGTTGTCCCCAATTTTCCACCCATTGTTCTCCCCTGACTCATCCAACCCTTGCTCCCAAAGACAATCCCCACCCCATGTGTCCTTGTACATGGATCCTTTGCAGGTTCCTTGACTTTACCCTTCTCCTTCTTTCCCCCAATATCCCCCTTCCCCCTCCATTCTGGTCAGTCAGTTTGTTCTTTATTTCCATGTCTCTGGTTCTTTTTTGCTCATTTGTTTTGTTATTAGGTCACACTTATAGGTGAGATCATATGGTATTTATCTTTCACCACCTGGCTTGTTTCACTTAGTATAATGCTCCACAGTTCCATCCATGCTGTTGTAAAAGGTAGTTCCTTCTTTCTTTCTGCTGCATAGTATTCCATTGTGTAAATGTACCAGTTTTTTGATCCATTCATTTACTGATGGGCACTTAGACTGTTTCCAGCATTTGGCTATTGTAAATAGCACTGCTATGAACATTGGGGTGCATAGGTTTTTACATTGGTATTTCAAGATTCTTAGGGTAAAATCCCAGCAGTGGAATAGCTAAATCAAAAGGCAGTTCCATTTTTAGTTTTTTGAGGAAACTCCATACTGCTTTCCACAGTGGCTGTACCAGTCTGCATTCCCACTAACTGTGCACTAGGGTTTCCTTTTCTCCACAGCCTCACCAGCACTTGTTTTTCATCACAAATTTACTTGTCACTGTCCCCAAATAAAAATGTTTTTATAGTAATCCCATGCCAATTTCTAAAATAGATGCTATCTTCAGGCTGGAGTCCTCTGGCTACATTTTGCCTTGCACCCATGCTTTGTTTGGCTCATATAATGTTTTTAGTTTTTTAATTTTAATAACTGCCATATTTTAAAATTGATTTACATATTAATAATCCAGAATTTAGGGCTTCTCTTTAAAAGAGTCAGAAGCACACCGGTTAGGATGGCTACGATTAAAAAAAAAAATAGAAAACAAGTGTAGGTGAGGATGTGGAGAAATTAGAACCCTTATGGCAGAAATGTAACGCAGTGTGTAGTCAGCATGGAAAATTGGATGATGATTCTTTAAAAAAATGAAGAGGAATTACTGTATGATCCAGCAATCATACTTCTGTGTATGTACCCCACCCCCCAGAACTAAAAGTAAGGTCCTGAACAGGTATTTGTACATCCATGTACATAGCAGCATTATTCATAATAGCGAAAAAGTGAAAGTAATTCATGTCCATCAACAGATGAAATGAACAAAAAGGTGTATATACATGCAATGGAATATTAGTCATCCCTATAAAGAAGGAAACATCGACACATGTTGTAAGATTGATGAATCTTGAAGACATTTTACTAAACGAAATAACCAACAGGAAAAAAGACACATGCCAGTTATATAAAAATACACAAAGTAGAATGGTGGTTGCCAGGGGTTGGAGAAAGAGGGAAATGAGAGTTGTTGTTTGATGGCTATAGAGTTTCAGATTTACAGGTTCTGCAGACTGATTGTACAGCATGAATATTCTTTTTTTTTTAATATTTTATTTCTTTATTTTTAGAGAGAGGGGAAGGGAGGGAGAAAGAGAGGGAGAGAAACATCAATGTGTGGTTGCCTCTCACACGGCCCCCACTGGGGACCTGGCCTGCAACCCAGGCATGTGCCTTGACTGGGAATGGAACCGCAACCCTTTGGTTCACAGCCCACATTCAATCCACTGAGCCACACCAGCCAGGGCGCATGAATATTCTTAACCCTATTGAACCATACACTAAAAAATGGTTAAGATGGAACAATTTGTTTTTTCACTGTAAGTTATAAACAATTTTAATGTAAAATAAAATTTAAAACATAAAAAAATCTTTTTTAAGGTTTTATTTATTTTTAGGCAGGGTGGGAGAAAGGGAGAGAGAGAGGTAGACAAACATCAGTGTTCAAGAGAAACAATGGGTTGTGTACGGACCCAGCCCGCAGCGCAGGCATGTGCCCTGACTGTGAATCAAACTGGCAACCTTTTGGTTCACAAGCCAGCGCTCAGTCCAATGAGCCACACCAGCCAGGGCAAAGAATCTTTTTCAAGAAGTTAGAAGATCCATCCACATTGGACCCAGCAGTCTTCCAAGGTACCCATGAGCTGAATTTGAAGAGTAGTGTCCTTTACCACTGCAGGCCCTCTCCAGGGCCCCCCCGAGGTGTCACTCCCAGTTTTCTCCCTGGCATTGAAGCCAAACTGTCAAATGCCAATTCCCCAGTTTTCGCTGGCTATTCTTCACCAGCTCTCTCTCATTTCTGTTATTTTGCAGGCCACGGTTAAAACTTGAATTTGCATCTCCTTCTCTAGCTGATGAATTTATAGCACTCTTTTAAGATCTGGTACATTGTGTCCTAATCTATGAATTTAAAATAAATATCACATGTATTTTTCCCTTCAACTAGTCCTTGTACAAAAACTTTTAAATGTTTATGGTCTGACAAAACAATTATAATGTGAAATCTTTTTTCTTTTAGCTATTTTAAAAATACAATTACTTGGGGTAACATTAGCATCATATAGTAAGGCATTTGTAACCCAACAAGGTTTACTCTGCGCAGCGTAACAGGTTACCTTAAATATCCAACACAGCTGACAGAGGGTGTATTTGCACACTAGGGGGAAGGGGCAGAAGAGGGAGAAGAACGGGATGGAGCCTGCAGTCCTGGTTTCCCAGCCACCATGGCTAAGCCTGGAGGCCCAGCGAACACAGCAGTGGCAAAGGAGTAGAGGTGGCCCCCACACCATAGTAAGGGGGGCAGCAAAAGGGAGGCACCTAAGAATCCAGCTCTCTCCCCCAACTATGGTGGTGATGACACCATCAGAGAGCCTGGTAGTAGCAGCAAACATGCATTTTCAGCTTCCCAGCCACAGCATAGCAACACCAGCAACCGTAGGGAAATAGGCAGCAGTGTAGTGAGCTCCCAAAACACATTCCCTTACCCCACCTGCCACATCATCCTGCCACAGTAGTGGTGCCCCAAGACCTAAGTGACCAGGACACAGCAGGGACACCTACCACCCACAACGGGCACCAGCAATTCCAGGGACAACAAGCACTGCACAGGTAAGAAAAACAAAAACAAAAATAGCCCTACAGCACTATCTATTGAAAAGGAAGAAACTTGTTTTATCAGTCTGCAGGATTGTTAAAATGAAAATGGTACTTAAGTAAGAAAAGTGTTCGCTATTTTTCTATTTCCAATTTGCTGGATGAAAAACAACACCTCACACACCATGAATAACCAAGGTAACATGGCATTCTTGTTACCTTGTTATAACAAAGGCTGTAACAAGAGGCAAAGGACGACCCAGCAATTGCACTTCTGGATATTTATCCAAACACACACAAAATACTATCACTGAAGCATTATTTACACTAGCCAAGATATGGAAACAACCAAGAGACCATTGATAGATAGATAAAGGGATAAGAAGTGGTGCACATGCATATACAGTGGAATATGACAGCCATAATAATAAAATCTTGCCATCTGGAACAGCATGGGTAAACCTTCTGTGTTGTACTGAGTGAAATAAGTCAGAAGACAAATGCCATACGATTTCCTTATATGTGAAATCTAAAAATGAATACTATGAACAAGCAGAACTGAAAAAAACTCAAGATACAGAAAACATTTTGACGCTTGCCAGATGGGAGGTTTGGAGGGATGAGTAAAAAACATGAAGGGATTATGAAGTAAATTGGTGGTTTCAGAATAATCATGGGGATGTAAAGTACAGCACAGGAAATATAGTCAATAATCTTGTAATAACTCTGTATAGTATCAGATGGGTACTACTGGGTTGGCCAGAAAGTTCATTTTGACTTTTCTGTAAAATGGCTCTGGTAGCACTTAATTGTGTTTAACATCACTCAAAACAATTTTGTTGGATTGTATTGTGGTATCTGTCTTATCAGTGTCCATTACAAAATACATCAAAAGTGAATTTTTGTGTAAGCACTTGAAGATGGAAGAAAATACACATCTTAGCATGTTATGCTTTACTATTTCAAGAAGGGTAAAAATTCAACTGAAACACAAAAAATGATCTGTGCAGTGCATGGAGAAGGTGCTGTGACTAATAGAATGTGACAAAAGTGTTCCACAAAGTTTCATGCTGGAGATTTCTCTCTGGACGATACTCCATGGTCAGGTAGACCAAAGTTGATAGTGATCAAACTGAGACATTGAGAATAGTCAATATTCTACCATTCAGGAGACAGGTGGCATATTCAAAATATCTAAATCAATGAAGTCATTAGTGAAAATGAAAATGTGTCTTTTATTTTACGGAAAAAAATAAATGGAGCTTTTGGCCAACCCAAGATTTACTAGGGTAATCACTTGGTGGGCTATGTAATTGTCTAATCACTGGGTTGTATACCTGAAACATATCAATATTGCATAACTATAATTGAAATATAAAAAACTATTTTTAAGAAATTAGAACCTAGGCCCTGGACAGTGTGGCTTGGTTGGGTGTCATCCTCTAGACCAAAAGGTCACCAGTTTGATTTGATTCCCAGTCAGGGCCATGTGCCTGAGTTGCAGGTTCAGCCCCCAGTCACAATAACTGATCAGTTTCACTCCTCTTTCTCCCTCCTTCCCATCTCTGTAGAATCAATAAAAGAAAAAAAATTTAAATAATAAGCTAGCCAACATATTTTTTAAGTTTATTTTAGAGAGAAGTAATGGCAGGCAGAAAGAGAGGGAAAGAAAAATCAATGTGAGAAACATCAACTGGCTGCCTCCCACATGTACCGCAACCAGGGAACAAACCACTGACCTTTTAGTCCATGGAACGATGCCCAACCAACTGGCTGAGGCACCCAACCAATTGGCTGAGGCACCCGACATGGTTTTAAATCCTCCATCACTTTTGAGTCAAGCTCCTCAACTTCCTATATCTATAAAATTAAGATAATACCTCCTTTGCTGGACTGTTAAAATGACTAAGTAACATACACATGAAAAAAAATAATCTACATGTTGAATTCCTTCCCTTATCATTTATCTTTTAATTGTTGTACAGTTTTCTGTCTTCTACTCCCATCCCAGTTATCTAAGTTTCTTAATCAGGACATTTTTAATTTGCCTGGTATTAATTTGCTTTTATTGTAATAATTTAGTACTTTGGTCCGAATTCCTGAGCATTATACTAACAGTCAAATAGCATAAACAACTTAGTATTTCTCAAAAAGATAATATCCAACTTAAAGCTAAACAACAAATTGGGGACTAAATAGTAAAGGAAAACATATAATAAAGATTATATATTTAAAAACAAACAAAAAAACAAATCAAGCCCTGGATAGTGTGGCTCAGTGGATTGAGTGCCACAACTGTGAACCAAAAGGTCACTAGTTTGATTCCCAGTCAGGGCACATGACTGGGTTGTGGGCCAGGTCCCTAACTGGGGGCGTGTGAGAGGCAACCAATAGAGGTCTCTCCCCCTTCCCTTCTAAAAAATAAATCTTTTTTAAAAAGTCAAGAAACATACCTATACTGCTCACTTCTGCAGCACATGTACTAAAATTGGGATGATAAAGAAGATTAGCATGGTCTCTGCAAAAGGATGACATGCAAATTCATGAAGTGTTCCAGAAAAAAAACAAAACGTACCTATGTAGCCACGTTCTTATTATTTAACAAGTGTAATTACTTGAACATTTTTTTTTATGTGTTTCTGTCATGGTATTAGGGACAAACTACAAAATCTAATGCGAAAAATCTTTAGAGATAAGCTTATTAGGTTTGAGAATTGCAAGAAGTTCAGGTTATCTTGGGTTTTTTGAGGCCATTAAGCTATGGAAAGATTTCCTATACGTTTCACTTCAACACCAGGATCTTTAGAGCCGAGCTTTTGTTCAGTCACAAATAGTTCAGCAAGACAGGATGATACAGGAATCAAATGAGACTCACACATTCCTTTGTTGTTTAAGAGAATTCTGTATTTTGTCAGTGATACAGGCTCAGTGTGTTATCTCTCGGGAAAAATACTGCTATTTTCTGTTATAAACTTTATTTCTGTATATAAAGTCCAGATTTGATTAGCTATTTTGGTTTCCCAAAATAACTATTAGGATATGCCTCATTTTACGCTTTAAATAACTGTGTGACAAAATAGCATATGTAGGTATAAAGCTGAAACACAAAGTACGTACACATTTCCACATTTCTAACATACAGGAGAAAAGTGTTGTGTTTCTTTTGTGACAGCCTAGAAGGTTCCCAAAACTACATACCAGGGCAACCTAGTAAATTAACATAAGTGCCACAGTTTATTTTAAAAATTTTAGGGGAATATATCTGTTGGACATTAAACAAACTACTAGTTTGAGGTAGTTTACATTTCCAGTATTACGTAGCACTGTATTTCTTTCCACAACTGTGTATCTTTGCAAAACTGGGTTTTCAGCAGTTGTGATAAAAAGTAATGTGCGAAAGCATACTGGAACAGGAAATGATAGTAGCAATGTCAACCCAAGCTGATTCCAAGATTTGAGAAGCTGTGCAGTGTCCACAGTTACTAGTGATTATGACATAAATTCTTACTAAGTTGTTTGGACCGGACTGTTTAATAAATGGAAGTACGATGATGCATTCATTTCTTTTGTCCTAGATGCCCTGTAAAAAAAAAAAATACTGAAACACTTAAGGGCACCATGAGCTGAGGAAGTATTGAGAAACATATGTGGTGTAGGCAAGATATACACTAAGACCAAAGTCATTACATCATTCATTTTCTACCTAAGAAATTTTCTAAATAGTCTTATAAGGAGAAAAAATATATAAAAACATACGTACAAAGTTTGGATTTTTATTGAAATTTTGTGTTAGGTATCAAACAAAATCTGCTTTCTTCAGATAAAAATATTCTCTCAGATGTCTCCAGATAACTGCTAAGTCTAAATTGGTCCTTCAATGTCTTATTTTACGTTTATTGTCACAAAATGTTCATATACACTTAGGATGTCCCCAAAAGACTTTTTATCGTGTAAAGGACCGCACATGACGACCTCTACCACTGCCTCCACTAACAAACTTTCCTCTTGAGCCTCCACTGCCGCTATTTGCACTTGCCCAGGAAGGTCCAAGTCCCCCACGACCTCTTGAGGCACGGTCACGAGGACTTGGGCGGTAGCCTGTAAAAGAAAAAAATACAGTATTTAGTTGCAACATCCTTTCATTTCCCATTATATGCATACTCCTCTATAACACTGAGCTCAAATGAAGACAGAAGTTGCTCTTTCCTCCTTTACAATCCTTGTACAGGTTCTGTCAATGTGTTAAAGACCAGTGAACTATCCTTTTCAATAGCTAAACTGTTTCATCTCAAATAAAGCTGTTAAGGGTTACTATATGCTTACACACACAAGATAATACTGTAATCAAAAACAGAGTACACCCTATGAAGATAACTCTTGTTATTAAAATACTCTGGTCAAAAATGTACTGTAAGGATTAGTACCTTAAGGATTTTACTACTGAAATATAAAAACAGAGCACATCAGCATGAAACTGCTTAGATTATACACAAAGTTTGGAATCTGAAATTTTTATTACTTCTATAGAAAATCTACAACCGGGCACTAATTCAGATATAAAATTAAATTCACTGTAGAACTGTACATCCACATTCTAAAATATTCTCTCCCAGAATCAGAGTACATGACACTCGACCATTTGAAAATAAGGATTCGCCTTCCTCTCTCAGCAATGTCAATTAGAAGAATGTATACCTGTAGAACTAAGTGGTCGTAATGGTGGAAGAGGGCCCCTGTTAAAATTGCTTTGGCCTCCACGACTTTCATTGTAATTTCCTCGAGGAGTATTCTGAGCACTCCAACTGGAGCCTCTTGTTCCTTCACGACGACTGTAGTTTCCTAAAGCCAACACAATCAATATCTTTTTTCACAACTTCAGTTAGATTAAGGAAGATTTGACAAATTTTCCATTATCTTCAAAAGTAACGAAAGATGAACTGAAATTTTTGTAAATGAAACATACTGTACAGTGGCAGTATCATTCACGGTTAGGAGCAGTAGCTCTGGAGCAAGACTGCCAGGTTTCACACAGTGATTTTACCACTCTTACTTGTGGGTCCTGGTCAGCCAACAGTCTTCTCTCCTGTAAAGTGGGTGTACCAACAGAAGCTACCTCATGGAGTTGATGTGAGAATATCATATGTCAAGTGCTTATAACAGTTCCTAGCATAGTTATGTGTTTACTATTAATGTAAACTATTCTCTTTCACTCCCATCCTCCTCACTGAGTACCAGGAAGATACTACTGAAGTATAATTTCTATGAATAAACTCAGTTTCTAAAATCTTGAAATGATTTCAAACAGATTAAATATAACATTAGGAATAAAGCAGGTAAGAGAATCAATGATGAACATAAAGAACAATCTTAAGGAAATGGTTGTTAAGTATGACTGGGAAAATAATGTCTGAATATTATTCAGAAAGGATAACAAAAGTTAACTTAAAAGATTTTTTTCTATTCAATTAAGTACTCTGCAAATAGTATCACTGGCCTAGAAGCAGCTTAATTGTATAACAGAAAAATACTTTATCTGAATCCCTACCATCTAAATCACTTCTATTGAATATTCTAATATTCCAATATTCTTTTTTCCTTTTAATTGAATTTATTGGGGGTGACAATGGTTGACAAAATTATACCCAGCAATTTTCAACCTTTTTTCATCTCATGGCACACATAAACTAATTACTGAAATTGTGCAACACACCAAAAAATATACTATATTTTTTCCCAATCTGACAAAAAAATATAATTTTGATTCAAGTAAATAGTCAGGTAATGCATGTTTGTTATTTTTAAAGATTTTATTTATTTATTTTTAGAAAAGGGAAGGGAGGTAGAAAGAGACAGAGAAAAACATCAATGTGTGGTTGCCTCTCGCACACCCCCTACTGGGGGGTGGCGGGGGGACCTGGCCCACAACCCAGGCATGTGCCCTAGACTGGGAAATCAAACCAGCGACCCTTTGGTTCCCAGGCCAGCACTCAATCCACTGAGCCACAGCAGCCAGGGCAGGTATTGCATGTTTTAAAAATTCTTGTGGCACACTGGTTGGAAATTGCTGTTCTAACCCACTAGAAAACATACATAAGTAATTACCTTTTGAGGCAGGCGGTGTGAAAAATCTATTTTGACTGTGAAAAGCACCCCGTCCTCCTCGATTGCCTGAAAATCCACCACGAGAAGAAATCTTCTGTGATACTTTGAGTGGCCGTTTGGGTGGGGGTATTCCATCTTGAGGGACCACTTCTTTACTTTCAGCTGCAACAAAGTCATCCACATGCATAGATGGTGGTCTGCTTGTGTTCTGTTTTCTCTGACGAAAAATATCATGGGGCCGTATACCCTGTCCAAATCCTCCCCTGCCCCTTCCTCTTGGTGGTGGCACAACATGAGCTCGTTTGGCGGGTTCAATGTATTCAGATTTTCCACTATTAAAACAAAAATACTCCATGAAAACGTTTTCTTTTTTTTTCTGTATTTCCATAGAAAATGTAAGTCAATCTTAGGAATACTGAGAACTACATTTCAATTATTTCTTATTCCAATTTTGGTAAATTTTACAGGTTTGTTAACAGGCAAACCTTGCTTTAATGTGTTTTACTTTACTGAACTTGACAGATAGTGCACTTTTTTTACAAATTGAAAGCAAGATTGTACACCAGCAAAAAGATTAAGACTCACTGAAGGCTCAGATGGTAATTAGCATCATTTAGCAATCAAGTATTTTTTAATTAAGGTATGTACATTGTTTTTTAGACATAACATTGCATACTTAATGGACTGTAGTATAGTATAAACATAACTTATATGCACAAAGAAACCAAAAATTTCATGTAAATCACTTTATGATACTTACTTTATAGCAGTAGTCTGGAACTGAAACAAGGTATACCTGTACTTTCCACTGAAATACAATAAAACTAGCTAACAATGGTACCCACATTTTACTACTATGACTAACAATTATTTAAAATAATTCAGTTTACTCTTGCTCAAACCTTCCAAACTCTCATAAAGCAGAATACCAAACAAATGTACTGGGTATGTCTTGGCCAAACAATATCCATGATTCCAATATTATGTCAACTTCCTTTATCCTTTAATAGTCATATGTCTGCCTTAAATTACATTAAAATAAATAAGCTTACATGGCCACAATCAAGGTCTTCAGCAGAATAAATTTTACCTTGAAGTTATAAAGGTTTCATGCTTGTGCTTCCCAAGTTTGAATCCTTTAGTGGTCTTGGTTCTCCCTGGAGATGATGGTTCTGACAAAAACGAGCGCTCTAATTCTGAGTGCAAGTCAAAGTCACTACAGCATTTTTCAGAGAGCTCAATTAAGTCGACTTTTACCTGCCGTCATAAAAATTAAATGAAATGAAAAATACACCTTAAATATAACGATTAATATAACGTTTGACAACAGAAATTCTTATTTCCTATAAATTATATGCCTGCCTGTTTCCCTCATCTTTTCAAAAAGCAACATCACTGGTAGTTTAAAAAAATCTTAGGAATTCAGTTGTGGGGCTTTTGGGGAGATGGGGGGGCTGACATTCCTCCTCAAAGAGGTGTTATTAAACTAAGAGACGTCTGCTGCCTGACAAGAATCTCAGGACTTCTCTATATAAATTAACAGTGTGGTATCTTCAGACTTTTCCAAAAGAATATGAAAATAACATACTCTGCAAACCTGGTATAGTCAACATATATGTTATAGAAGGATCTTTTTTTGTGTCACAGATTTCAAAGCTATATGCACTTAATGAGGTTGCAACTTAAGTTTTACTTGCAGAAAAATGAAAATTACATTTACTTAGGTTTTATTCAAGTTTATCAAACCTAAAAGACCTAGAATTTCCCTAAGCCATGTAAGATCACAATCACCGTCACAACACAGTTGTGATTCAAAGTAAAGTTATAAAAAGAACAATTTGTAACACAAATGTTTTAGACCCGTGATGCCAAACATGGTAGCCACTAACCACATGTCCCTACATAATTTCAATTCAAATGAATTAAAGTTAAATCAAAATAAAATGCAGTTCCTTAATCATATTAGCAACATTTCATTGCTTGCCTATCACATGAGGCTAGTAGCTGCTATACTGCACAGGATATAGAACATTTCTGTCAATGCACTGTTCCATTGGACAGCATAGTTCTAAAGAATCAATGACCAATTTACAAAGAAAAAAGAAATAAATTCTTCAATGAAATCTAAATTGAATTGTATGTGATCCTTTAAAGAAGGAAAAACCACCTTCAAATGAACTAAACACACTTTAAATGTGAGTTATTTTTTTAGTTTCACTTCACATGATACATATAGCCTTTTTTTAGCCCAAGAAATATGAAACATATTTATTTCTTTGATCAAGAAAAAAACAATACATGGTACCAAGAGATGTGGCTGAAATCATCCTCCCTAATACATCTCTAAGAAGCATGAAACAGACTACATTAAATTTTCAGTCTCAGTGCAAATATCTCTTCCATTACACAATATTATGTTTAAGGATGCCAATTCCCATTAGTACCAGTCCAACAAACACATTCTTTACACGTTGCCACTTAAGAGCAGATAGCACAACACCATTCCTCTCTTTAAACACATATAGAGAATAATTGTAATTCTGTGTACTTAAGAAAAAAATGTGATTTTCCCCTAAAGTGTCTCATTCTTATATGTACAGATCACTAACCAGAAAGAAACAAAACAAGAAGCATAAAAACTGAGTCCTGGACATCATGAAGTGGGTGACTCACATAAAAATTATGCAGTACTGATCCCCAAATGAACTTCTACCAGCTATATAATATGTAACCTATTTTGCTAACACAAAGAAACAAAAAAGTGACTTTTTCTAAATAGTTAGCAATAAAATTATACCAAATCCAGATCTGTATCAATCTCTTCAGCCTGAAATGGAGTAAACCACAGAGATTTCAACTGATCATCCATGACATCAGCTAGTACATACGCAGTCCTAGAACAGAAAAAGTATTTGGTAAAAAGCAGAACTCCAAAACTGAACTTTTAGCTGACATTTTAAGTAAAATCTGTGGAAGGTACAATTAAAAATGATACTCTATAAAAGTATTAGTAAAACTGGTACCTAAGTACATTTCTTCAAAGAGCTATTTAAGAATTAAGTATCCTTGCTCTGGCAAGGTGGCTCAGTTGGTGGGAGCATCATCCCATACGCAGAAAGGTGGCGGGTTCAATTCCTGGTGAGGGCACATGCCTGGGTGTCTGGCAGGTTCCATCCCCAGTCAGAGCATGTATGAGAGGCAACCAATCAATGTTTCTCACTCACATTGATGCTTCTCTCCCTCTCCCATTTCTTTTCTTTCTAAAAATCAATAAACATATTTTCAGGTGAGGATTAAAAAAAAATTAAGTGTCCTTAAAAACCAATCACTCGAAAACTAATCCTGTTGTGACAAATTTTGACCTTTCAATAAAGGTCAAAATCTTTTTTTTAAAAAGATTTTATTTATTTTTAGAGAGAGGAAGGGAGGGAGAAAGAGAGAGAGAGAAACACCAATGTGTGGTTGCCTCTTGCATGCCCGCCACTGGGGACCTGGCCTGCAACCCAGGCATGTGCCCTGACTGGGAATCAAACCAGCGACCCTTTGGTTCGCAGGCCGGCTCTCAATCCACTGAGCCATACCAGCCAGGGCTAAATAAATAAAATCTTAAAAAAAAAAAAGGAAGCTGGCCCTGTCTAGAACCCAGCCAATAAATAAATACACAATATCTGCTCAGCCAGAAAACACTGTTTTTTGTTTTTGTTTTTTACCTATTATTAAACAGATTTTGGAGAGATTCTGGAGCTGAAAGCACTGGTTCCACATCCTGGTCACCGAGAGGTAGAGGATCACCTGATGACTCCAGCATCTGCTTAAGTACAACTATATTGTCCAACAATGAATCCAGATTGTCATCATCTTTTGAATGTTCCTAAGTACATACAAAAACAGAGTTAGAAGACGCAGGTAAAACTAGAACATTTATGCCCCAAATCTATTAACTCTTTAGTAGAAAAGTTTGTATTATTTCATTACTTAGAAATTTAGAGCACCATCAGAGAATTATCAACTTAATATATTAAAATAAAACAAACACCAAAAACACTTGTCATTTTATTTCTAAAGAATGGTGGCACGGAACACCTGCATTCAAACAATAAATCATCCAAAAAGTATTGCCTTCATTTACTCCTTAAGATTCAAAGAGTATGAAGGACTTTATTCCAAATTATTAATTCAAAGAGTTACTTCAAATGGTATAAATACCCAACTAAGAGTTCACTGTTTTTAAAAAGTCACTAAAAAAACTTATGTTAGTCAAATGGAAGAAAACATGTCTTGGGAGAATGTACTAGTTTTATTTTTCTTTTTTACCAAAACAAGTTTCTCTAGTTCAAGGAACAAATTTTCTGGACTTTCTTCTTTGCTTTGTAGAAGCTGTTTTAACTCTGCAGCATTAATACTCATCGTCCGTGATGGATGAGCTCCCTCTACTTCCATGAGACCACTATCATCTCCACAACATCCCTGTAAATGTCACAATCAAATTAAATTTGAGAACAATGAAATTTGCAAAGATGCTCCCAAACTTATTCAGATATTTAAGCCATTTGCTGCAATCTTCCCCTCAATGTTTTGGGTTTACATCAGTATAAATGGCTAGTTTCAAGAAGGATTTAGTCAGTTCAAAACTGAAGTAAGCTTTCTTTGAGTAAGACTTACAAGATAAATAGGTAACACATGCACTCAATTTATTGACACCAAGATTTCGCAACAAAAATATCCTATGGCAGCTACACTGGTATACGCAGGACACATAACATACTAACTGATTTGTAAGTTAATAAGATGCATATTATAACACAAAATTGATTAAATTTATTTTTCCAAAGAAAATGGAATTTATTTTTCTGGAGATAAGGCAAACAACTAAAGAAACAGTAACTATCATATTTAAAATTACATTCTGTCATGCAGGAAAGTAGGTATTTTCTTATGCAGAGTTTGCTTTCAAAAGTATGCCACAATACAAAAGGGATTTTGAATTGATAATAATTCAATACTAGGCAAGTTATCCAGCAAAGCAAATCTTGGATCATGACAATAAATCCATCCATACTGCTACATATGAAAAGATACTTAAGTAGCTTCAAATCTTTAGAACACAGCTGTTTTAAATGGTTCAAAATTAATATGGTTTCTTAGGAAACTACACCCACCAATCCAAAAGCAGGACTTAGCGTTTTTTAAAGAGGCATTAACAATTAAAATTCTGTTTGGGGAAAAAAATTTTTTTGTTTGGAGCGCCTATCATTTGTCCCGTAAGTGGACAAATTTCAATGAAAATTAAATGAAACTTATTTTTGAATGTCAACTGGAATTCAAAAATTAAAAAAAACAATTGCCCTGGCTGGTATGGTTCAGTGGATTGAGCACCATCCTGCAAGCCAGGGGGTCGCTGGTTTGATTCCCAGTCAAGGCATAAGCCTGGGTTACGGGCTGGGTAGTTAGGGGCATATAATTACAGGCCATACATTGATGTTTCTCTCCCTCTCTTTTTCCCTCCCTTCCCCTCTCTCTAAAAATAAGTAGATGAAATCTTAAAAAAAAAAGAAGAAAAAATTATTTTTAACAGATTCCCACTCAAACTGATACTATGCCTAAAGCACACTGTTGCTTCCTTTCAGAAAACACTAGACTGAGGAAGAAAGAGGACCTACAGTTTTAATAATAAATTCAATAAACCATTATGTCTACAAGAGTTTTATTTGCTCTCTTTGGAGGTGGGTAGTTAATGGTAGGTTGATGTTTGTCTAGTTCATGTTGTATTAAAAAAAATATTTAGAGGTAAATGATTTAAAAATATTCACAGGACATTTGGACAAAACTGGGTTAGACCGCAATAAAGCAAGTTTCTATTTATCTAGGACCTTTTAGAGCTTGAAAAACACTAATGTGCACAGGTTCCATCAAGGGAGACATTTCTGAACTTATTAATGTCTTCTGGAATTATGTCTACGATATATAGCATAATTCTGGAAAAGACTAATGAGAGAAACTCTTATCAAGATTTTATCTTTAATTCATATCTAAGATGAATCCGAAATAGTCTAGAATAATAAACTTTTACATTCACCCAAAATCACAGCAGCCAAAACACAATCAGTAAATGTTCATTTAAATCACAGTTAAGTAAATACTTGATTAACAGACTGATAAAACTTGACTATTCTGAGTCTCCCTAGCAAGGTAACTCAATGTAAAAAATACACTGTAGATAGTATTTTTCTCGGTTGCAAAATCAGAGAGTAGTATTCTTAATATCTAATAAGTTAGAGTCCAATAAAGTCTACACTTAAACATCCTTTTTAATAAATTAAAAATCTGATTTTATAGTGAGGATAGGACACAGATAAAAACATGATTCTAAGTTCCCCAAGTTCTAAAAAACATTATTAAGATATTTTTGAACCCAAGTGATTTTTTTAACTTATGACATAAAGTCTGTAACTTTAAGAAATATAAATAAATACATGTAATACACATGTATATATACTTACCATTGTGTCGGAGTTAAGAATTTGTCTCATAAATTCCAAAAATGAAGATGCAAGTTCACCTGTGTCCTTACTAAAAGTGCTGACCACTCGTTTCAGTAAACTATGCAGTGCATTACTATTTTTCCTTAAAGAACTGCAAATAAGAAAAAAGAAAGGAAAAGTCTTAACATTTGAGCATATAAATCTGGTATGAGAAATGAACTATTTCACTTCAGATAGAATATTTGGTCCACCATTTTAAAAAATGAAAAAAGTACTTTCGTGTGTCTGTCTGCACAAGTCATGTAACAAAACACTATCTATAGTGGATATCTCCTTTTAAAGGTAAGCTTTAAGCTGTCTCAGAAGCCTGACCAAAAAACCTAACATATAATAACTACAAAGAACAACCAAATGACACCATAATCTGACATAAGAAAATCAAAGGTATAGAGCAGAAGTCAACAAATTTTTTATGTAAAGAGTCTGATGATAAATAATTTAGGTTTTGCAGGCTATACACAATCAGTCTGTTTCTCCCTATACAATTTCTTCAGGCACAAGTATTCAACTGCTGGTGTAGCAAAAAAAGCACCCATAAATAACACATAAATGTTGGCTACATTCAACAAAACTTTACAAAAGCTGGTGGCAGGCTGGATTTGGCCTGTGGCCCATAGTTTGCCAACCCTGATAAAGAGAGATTTTGAGCACAACAATCCAGATGATACATATCTAAAATCACGACAATATATACAGTCCTGCTAAAATTATCTGCTGCATTTAGAGATCTTAGTTGATCAAAAGAGAACTTCAAGTGTAAAGTACTCTAACAGTCAATTATGTCCCTTACTAGTAATATAATCAGCCAAAATAAAAATAAGTATATTAACACTAAACATGTAGTACTTGTATTAGGAAAATGTGGTTAGATTCTAAAACAAGCCATCATATAAGACTGATAAAGCAATATGAAAAGAGAAAAATAGGACTCCTGCTCTTAAGAACTTTATAAAATAATGAAACAGACAATTCAAAACAAAGAGAAATAAGATTAAATACAAAGATAATATGATTAATGAAAAAAGGATGGGTTCAAAACTGGACTATACCAATTAATAGCCTCTACTTATAACCTTAAACAAATGAACCTAACTTCCATGGTCTATCAAAAAAACATGGTCTACTACACACCTATTGGAATATCTTAAAAAAATAAAAAAAGCAAAACTAAATTCTGGTATTTTGTTGCTCAACTCATAAAGAAGCTCTCTATAAAAGGATGGAAACACTGGAATATTGGGTCATGAACTTGCTCTATATAGAACTATGGTAATAAACATAGGGCTCTATGCATTTGCCAAATCTATACATATGTTCAAAATCTATAAATATGTGCGTAGTACTGTACATCATAAAACATGAATGGGGTTACAAAGAAAGGGGGAAGGTTAGTCAATTTTCTGATATTGGATTGGAATTAAAGTTATCAGTATGGACTGATTCAATACACAAACATACACACACAAATAAACAAATGCTATATACCATTGTTTATGCAATTCTTGTTAAAGTGTAAAACTATCTCAAAAAATTTTTTTAGGTGAGATCTGCTTCAGGGTTGTTCTAATGACTTTTTGTAAAAGTATACAGAGACTCACTTATACTAAAAAAACTAAAAAACAAAACAAGCAAAAAAAACAAACAAAAGCCAGATCATGCTACATCTCTGCTCAAAACATTTCAGTGGCCCTTGTAACCCCTCAAGGCCCTTGATAATCTTCCTCCCACTTTACCCTCCCATTACTTCTCTGACCCTGTGCCCTATCATTTTTCCCCTTGCTTATGCTCTTGAAGGGCAGCCACTGTGATCTCACAGCTATTTCTCAGATGTTAGGCATGTTATCTCCGATTGTTTTCTGCCAAGGTATTAATGTTTTACTCCTCACCTCCTTTACGTCTCAGTCTTTCTTCAAGGGTCACCTTCCCAGCGAGGACTTCCCTAATCACCTCCCCTTATTTCAAATGACAACTTGCACCTTCACTCTAACACTCACTATCCCACTGTTCTACTTCATGTTTTTCTGTAACATACTATGTATATATATTACTTATGTGTTTGTTGCCTGTCTACCTCTAGTAGAACGAAAGCACCAAGAAAGCAAGCAATTTTTTTTAACTGAATCCCAGCACCTAGAAAATTATCTGGCCCAGAGAATGCATTCAGTAAATATTTGTGGACCAAGTGATCTAGTATTCATTTTTATTCCTTCAATGCCTACCATGTATCAGGTTTCTAGGTGACGGGAAGGTTACAGTCAAGAAAACACAATCCCTGTCCTCGTGTATGCTGTATTCTAGTGAGGGAGACAAACAAATAAGCAATAAATCTATATAATATCAAACAGTATAAATGCAGTGAAAAATATTAAAAGGGATAAGAAATGGGGAGAAATGGGGATGTGAAGGATAGGCTATTTTAGGCAGGTATTTAGACAGAAATATATTTATGCCTGATCAAAGTGAGGAAGTAAACTCTAGAAGGATCTAGTGGAAAAACATTTTAGGGGGTGGGAAAAGTCTACAGAGAGAAATTAGCTTGACAGGGAGCAAAACAAAGGATAAAATAGTTATGAGATAAGACAAAGAAATGAGCAAGGACCAAACTATATAGAGTCTTAAAGATCATTATAGAGGTTAGATTTTATTTGCAGTGCAACTGGACACCATCAGAAGAATTTATGCAAAAGAATGACATGTACCTGCTTTAAGTTTAAAAAGCTCAGCCTGAGCACTGAAAAAATGGACTTCAGGGGGACAATAGTGGAAGCAAGGAGAACAGATTGGAGGCTATCCCAATGGCTCATGCAAGAACTGACAGTGAACTGAACAAGAGTGGTAACTATGAAGGTGGAAAAAGCGATCGGATTCAGGATGTATTCTGTAGGTATAATCCACTGGGCTTACTGATGGACTGCATGTAAAGAGTGAGAAAAAGAGAAGACTCAAGAATCTTGACGTTTTGGTAGTACATCTGGGTGGATGGTGATAACATTTACTGGCATGAGCAAGACAGAAACATGTTGGAAGCAAGCACATTAAGAGCTCTGCATTAGATCTGTCCAGTTTGAGAAGCCCATTTAATAGCCAAGGAGAGATGTCAAACAGATATATGGGTTACCTGGAGCTTAGCATAGAGACCCGAGTCAAAGAGAGAAAAGAAAAAAAGTTAAGATAACTTAGGAAAAAATTACAGAGTAAAAAAAGGTCCAGAAACCTGAATCAAGCAAAGCCAAAACATCATATATAACAATATGGCAGAGGAGTGCAAAGGGTATCTGTGAGAGCACCTAAGTCAGCCAGTAATGAACGGATCAGGAAAAGTTTTTGACTTTCTTGGAAGTGTAGTGTATAAGGTATGTTTTAAAGGATATGGAGTAAATATCCAGGCAACAGGAAAAAGGACAGTCAAGAAGTAAAATTAAAGATTTTGGTGAGAGACTAAGAAATGAGGAGGGTAGGAAAAAAAAACTTGGATGTTCTAAAGGTGTCACCAACTAAGAAAATACAGGAGAGGAGACAGGTTTATCAGGACAAAGAGGTGGAGAAGGAAAGAGCCGGTATCAAACACAGTACTAGAACTTAACTTTTGAACCAATGTTACAAGAATTAATAAGAAGCACATACATGTTTCCTCCTTTCTATCTTGTAACCTTACATCTACAAATTCCCAAGAAAATCTATGTATTAGCCAGCATGAAGAAAAAGTGAAGGCATGGACAGAGCAGAAATTACATTTGAGAGACTAAGCAGCATGAGGTTTATGTTCAATATCATTTCAAATTAATTCCACCTCAGCCATTCCTCCAGAAAATAAAAAAAGAGAATCAGCACTTTTAACTTTAGGGTCCATAATATCACACTATCACCACCTTTGAAGGACTAAGGTGAATATATCAACAAAACAAATTATCTTAAACATGAATTAACATCCCTGAAACAATCAGATTTCCTTAAATACTCTAAGATGCCCATATTAATTTGCCTGTCTATTCAATTTATATTTTTTTAATTTTTTTAAATTTGGGGAAGGGAAGGAGAGAGGGAGAGAAATATCAATGTGTTGGTTGCCTCTCACGCATTCTCTGCTGGGAACTGGCCTGCAACCCAGGCAAGTGCCCGGACTGGGAATCGAACCGCGATCCTTTGGTTCGCAGGCCTGCGCTTAATCCTCTGTGCTACACCAGCCAGGGCTCAATTTGTATTTTTAATCCTGCAGATTTCATTATTAGCACACTCCACTGCTAATAAATCTTTTCCATAAAAAAAAATTTCTCCTCACACCTTCAACCTTCTACAATAGCTATGAATTAATTAATATGGGGGTAACTGAGTAAAAAATTAAACCTAAGAGTATATTAAATATGATAAAATATTACCTTTTTAAATGAAATAATCCATAATCATGCTCTGCAAGAAACATCATTGTTCTGACACATGTGAGTAAACAGTTGTAGCTGCTCTCAGAGTTAGCTAGCATAGCCAGTAGACAGTCACAGATTGAGGTCATCAATTCTTTGTTTGGTAGAGAATTGGAGAGCTGCTCTACTTCAGAAGTAGAACCTTCAGAAGAGTTTGGCAAAATAAGTGCAATGTCCTGTGAGGGAGAAGGGGAACAGGAAAAAACAATTTTTAAAAATGATTATCATCATTGCTTAGCATTTTTATTTCAGAAATACACAGCATTTAATACTTAGTAATTAACACATGAAAATAGTTACACGCCCATCCTAAACATATATTCAAACACATGGAGAACAAAGGAGTCATAATGCCCTCTTATAAAAGTTAATACAAGAATATATACCTAAAGAAATTAAGACTAAATATTTTACAATATTTTTATTTTTAAAAGAACATCTCTTAAAAATTTTTCCTTCTATATTGCACTAACTACAGTTTGTCATCTCAACTGGTTAACTAAAGTACTTTTGGTATTAAAATATTTTAGATCACTGTATTACTCATTCATTTGAATATTTTAAATTTATTTAAAAATCATTCAGAGAAATGAATTTTAATAAATATATCTATCTTTGATTTTAAAACATCACAAAAAGGGATGGATAGCGCAAATAAACATTTGAACACAATCCTCCAACTAAGTATCTTTCTCTTGCTTTTATATATGTTGTCAAGTTATTCAATATTAAGCAAGTTTAGCCAACAATAACTAAAACTTCCCACTATTCTTTTTATAGAAGTGTATTTTACAGGAACATTTTTAGGTATGTTTCATCGCCTTTAATAACTTCAACACATTACAAACCAGTATTCAACTTAGGTTAAAATTATAAAGCTAGAATCAGAAGGGAAAGGCAATAATTGAGGCCAAGAATGTCTATGTGATCAAAGCAGCTGGGATGCTATAGTGTTCTCCAGCAAAGTCATAAAAGCTAATGTGGATTATATAATAAACACCAGTCAAATGGACATTTTGATGTATACGAACTTAAAATATCCTTTCTACCAGTTCCAAAACTATTTTCCACCAGGTCCCCTTTTCGTGAAAACAAGTCGTACAAACTGAACTTTTGTTAGCTAGAAGGTAATCTTCCAACATGGGAGACTATTAAAAATGTTCTGCCTGAAAAAAAATCAGACCTGATGATTAGAGAGCAGAAGCATTTTTGACAAGCTAGGATGTAATTAGACATAAAACTCTACAAAGATCCCAATCACAATAAGCTTCCAAAGTTAAAACAATTCTCACTAAATCATGAATTATGAACTGGAAGTCAGTAACAAAGACAGCAGGGAGAAATACTACTACTTTTAGTCAACAGCTACAAACACAGTAGTCTGAAACACTGAAACTGTAGTAGCCTGTGATGCCTTCAAAAACTGTCCTAACAGAATATTTCTGAGCCATAAAAAATAAAACCTTGATGGTGTTTGTAACAATATAGATGGCACCTAGAGGGTAAAATGTTAAGTGACATAAGTCAGACAGAGAGATAAATACTCTATGATTTTACTTATATGTGGAATCAAAAAAATAAATAAAGGAACAAAACACAAACAAACTCATCAGATACAGAAAACGTTTTGATGGTTGCTGGATGGAAGGGGGAGTTTGGGTGATGGGTGAAAAAGGGGAAGGAATTATAATGTACAAATTGCCAGTTATAGTAATAGTCATGAGATATAAAGTATAGCATAGGATATATAGCCAATAATATTGAAATGACTATGGATGGCTTTAGACTTATCAGGGTGATCACTTCCCAAGTTTTATAAATGCTTAATCACTGTATTGTACACCTGAAACTATTAATACCATGGCACATAAAGCAACTATCCAAAGATGAAATCTCATAAAAAAGGACAGTTCTTCAAAGAAACCTGTGAAGTACAAACCCAAACAAGCTTTGAAGCACTAAACCATTTTATTGTTGGTTCCTAGACAAATTCATCTCCCTAAACAACAGCAGGAGCAATAAAACAGGTGATATCCTTGTTCACAGCTAAGAGTTACATCAACAGCTTTTAGACACACACAGGCATACACACACACACACACACAAAATTTACAAAGTAACTGTAAATACCTGATCACAGAGAGACTGCAAAATGGATGTGATATATTCAACACACTGTTGGCGAATAACACTGTCTCCAGGAGACCGCACCAAAGCTAACAGATCCTGAAATATCTCTGCATATTTTTCATCACCTTTAATAGTTCCATTAATTAGATGCAAAATAGCTAATTTACAAGCTTTGTGTGAAGCCAGAGCATCAAGAAGAGCAAGCAACCTGGTGGTTTGGCTAGTATACTGTTTTTCTTTATCTTCTGAAGTGCTGAAATAAAATCAATACATTTAGAAAACAAAGTTCTTGATTTTAAGGCATTATTTAACTAATATTTATTTTTCAACATGTATCAGTTCAGAGCAAATCTTGTATAAAACACTTAATTTCTTGGGTATGACAACTTTTCTGGAATTTTACAATTACTACATAATTTTATAAATTTAGGTTTTCAAAAATATATTTTCTCAAATCAAAGTACTTTATGGTTCATCTTTCAAACACATAAAATCAAGACCTTCAAGGTAATTTGCACATGAAATAATGAAATAAAATTTTCTGATTAAAAATAATCTATACTAATATATGTATAGGTATGTATATATGCATATGTGTATATTTTTGAATGTATGTATCTTATCTGAGCTTTCTAAACCCTGGTTTACAAATTCTAAGTGAAAAAAATGTGTCTGTGTCAAGAATAACTTAAAAAAAATTTTTATGCAAAATGAAAATACCACCCTAGCCAGGTGCCTCAGTTGGTTGGAACGTCGGCCCATACACCAAAAAGGTTGTGGGTTTAACCCCAGGTCAGGACATACACCTATGTTCCAGGTTCAGTCCCCAGTTAGGGCACATACAAGAGGCAACCAATCAATGTTTTTCTCTCTCCCTTCCTCTCTCTCTAAAATCAATAAACATATCCTCAGGTGAGGATTTAAAAAAAAAAAGAAGAAAATACCTTTGCAAGTCTTCTACAATCAAATCCAACACAGTTCTCATAATCAGAAGTGCAGTTGGTGAGGCAAGGTCACATAACTGAACACAAATACGCCGTAACATATGTTGAATAGGCTGGCAGGTTGTGCCAGAGAAAGAGCGAACTATTTCTTGGAGCAACTTTGCGTGAACATGAAGGTGCATGCTCCACAATTTTCGGGTGTTGAGTGCCACTGATATATCATGTGGCTCAATAACCTGTTAAAAAAGTATAATGTATGTGTTCGTAGATTTTGAAATATTTATTTATAGTCACAAAAACTGTTCAGGAAGAACTGTTACGAAAAGAACATCTTTACGACATGCTGAAAACATTTAAGATGCTTAAAACATCTATTATACAATTAAACATTTGCTTGAATTCAATGCAACTAAAAAATATTGTTCTCAGGTTAGCAGTCAGTAGAGCAGAGTCCATTGGTGAAGCAACCTAGTTAATGACAAATTCTAACACAGGAGGAAAAAAAGGATTTAAAAATAACAAAAGTACAATATACATAACAGCATAATAAAAGTCACATTAACAAAAATTTATTTAAAATATTACCCCATATTTCCTTAATGACCAACTTGCATCAGTTTTATCTCACCCTCACCCAATTACTTTATGTCTTTTTTTAGGGGAAGGGGATGAGGGTTGTTTTTGTTTTTGTTTTTGTTTTAACAAAACCACTGGCTTTTAAAAAAGTGTTACTACAGTCATTTATAAGATTCATGTTATATGGAAGTGATACCTGAGTTGTTTGCATGGGCAATGGTAGAGGCAGCAGCTCTGAAAGGAGTATGAGTCCAGAAAAAAATCCTTCAGGAACCTTCAAGATTGAAGAAAGTACTTCTTTTAACATTAAAGACCAAGTATTATTGGCCAGAGTCTCTTCCGAGATTGTGAGTTTTTCATTAACTCCTTGTGTAAAAGTCAGCAAAATATCAATGATATCATTCTGAATTTTCTGTTCATCACTATCCAAACGACCTGAGAGGGGGATAGAGCACAGGAGCATGTGTAAAGTCACAAGTGCTGAAGGAACACGCATATCCTTAAACTCAAAGGAGCCACCTCTCAGGAGTTCCGTTAACATGGTTTTAAGAAGAGTGAGTGTGCAGCGAGCCATTGAAATGGTAGTAACTCTGTGAAGTGTAGTCCCCATGTTGACATGGAGCCTCCAAGGCTGAGTCAAAATACTGTTCAATTTTTGCAGAACCCGAATAAAGGTGTCCATTCCTTCAGCAGAAAAAAGCTGAATAACAGCAAGATTCCATTTGAGGTCTTTCTGTTGACCTTTATATAGGGTAAGAGGAAAAGAAAAACTAATTACTTGTATGTTAATAATTAGTTAAGATGTTTGAATATTTTATTTAAGAAATTATATTCATACTAGGCTTAAAAATGATAGTTTTAAAAGCACAACATCCATATTACCTTCAACAGGGGGTGGTGGGCATGCCACATTACAGAGAACACGCAAGGCAGTGGTAAGGCCAACTCCTTCTGGAGTCATCAAGTTATCGATATTCTTTAAAAATAAAAATAAACAAAAAATTGAATTTCTTGGTACATATCATATCAGGAGACAATTCCCGGAAGGGCATTAGTTAAAAATATGAGTTTCAAGTTAAGTACTTACTGATACATCATTTAAAATTTCATAACTAAATTTAAGAGTTTTATAAAGTTTATAAAGGTTATTTGATCTTTGGCATGTTGTTACCATATGATATAATGTAAATAAAATGAATAATTACAAAGTACAAGTATACTAGAAGTACGAAAACAAAGGTAATATACAGAAATGTATGATACTCTGTGTTAAAATTTTTAAATAGCTCCTTTTTGTACACTCTTTCTATACATACTCTCTCCCAACAATGAACCAATGACTCTGATTTTACAAAGCCCTAGGGGTAATAAACCTCTTTCAAAACTGAAGAAGCAACAGGAAATGTTTTGGAACTACATGCCATACAATTTTTTAATAATGCAGATACCACAGAGTCTAGTTTTGATGGTCAGTGGGGGCATGGTTACAGGAAAAAAAAAAAAAAAAATACAGTTTCCTATGTCCTAGCACTTGCTCAATGCTGTTTCCTGGCAACAAATAGTAATGCTTAAATTTCTTTTTTTTTTTTTTTTTTTGTAGTTTCCACAGAGCAACATATAGATGGTCTTTAAAAACTTAGAAGAAACATTTTAAAATGGTACTATTTCAACTTTTAAAATTCAGAGGAGAAACTTAAAAATAAACTAATTCCTTTCCCTCATAGTTTTGGGCCTTTGGCTATCTTTTACTCTAATTTCTTCCTTGTTGTCTTTCAATAATTCCACTAATTACATAAAGTAGCAGGGAGCCACAGAGTGAAGTTTCAATCTTAGGTTGACTGTTTTTAATATATCTTGGAATGAGAGTCACATAATAATAATAACTAATGGGACAAAGATTTACATAAAAATAAAAAAATCTTTTAATTACAGCATTGAATTCAAAGTTCTAGAACTAAACCTTTTAAAAACTGGGCCATTTGATATTTATTAGATACCTTATGTATTCTCCTGATCACGCACAAGTATCCTGAACACATGACCATCTACATTTATAGGACATTACTGTACTTCTGCTAAATTAAAGACTGAATATAATTAAAAGCTATAGATGGTCATCTGAGGCACAGAGTAAGGAACAAAGAAGAATATGATGGTACCATGGGACGTAAAAGTACTCTCAAGAGAGATGGAATAAAAAGCTAAGGGCAGACAAGTCAGTAAAGAAAACCCAAGCAGATAAACCCAAATGGTACTTTGTTGCTAGATCAGAAGTCAGTAAAGAAAACCCAAGCAGATAAACCCAAATGGTACTTTGTTGCTAGATCAGAAGTCAGTAAAGAAAACCCAAGCAGATAAACCCAAATGGTACTTTGTTGCTAGATCAGAAGAGCAACAGATTAGACAATATACTACAGACATTTCAATTCCAAGACCAAGATGGTTTACCAACACTCACACACATACACACAGTTCATCTGATAAATGAAAGATCACTCAAGATCCATTCTGTGCCTCTAGTGTAAAACTTTTTATGCATCTATGAGCACTTTTAGCTCTCAATGTGTATGTATACACATTGTATTAACTAAGAAGCAAAGAAAAATTTTTTAACTTCTAAAACTAACAATGCAATGATTTTTTTTTCTTTAAAATGTTTACTGATTTTAGAGAAAGAGGAAGAGACAGAAAGAAACATCAATGTGAGAAAGAAACACTGATTAGCTGCCTCTCAAATGCGCCCTGACTGAGGATCAAACCCACAAACTACGTGCCCTGATCAGGAATCAAAACCCCAATTTTTGGTTTACAGGACAACACTCTAATCAACTAAGCCACATCAGCCAGGGCTAACAATGCAATGATTTCAATGAATTTTTCATTATGAACTACTTGAATTGTATATAAATTTTTCAACTGTAATATTATGAATGTTATGATTTTTCACCTTTTATGAATTATTTCAATGTCAGATTTGACTATCCCAAATTAACAAAAATAGAACTACCCCCCCACTGCAATTATCTGGACTTGCCTCCATCAATTTTCACCTAAAACTTTTATAGAAAATTCTTTTTCATTAAGTTTAACTGAAAACAATTTATGTTACATTCTCATAGCATTTAACTTTAAAACTTTTGTGAATGTCATTAAAATGGTAAGTGATATTACTCTGATTTGAGAGAAAAAGTAGAACGAAATTTGGTATTGGAAAGCAGAAAACATGGGTTGTATGCATGTCCATTCACATATATACACAATCACACACCCACCACCTACATTCATGTACCAATCTGTTCTCACAGAGTCTAGGAAATCAAGCAATACACTTAACAATTACTGCATCTACACAAGTACTATTTCTACATATTACCATATAGTTAAAAAAACAGGCACTTTTAAGTTTCACTTACCTGTTTAACATATTCAATTAGGTTTGGAATGCAGTTAATTTCAAACCTAAGATTTTTCAGAGGTTCAAGCCACTTGCCAAGTTCTTAAAAACAAAAAGAGTAATTTATAATATGATATTTTAAAATAAAAGCCTTTATAACAAAGGAAACAAAGCTACTTTTCCAAAGAAGAACATTATCAGATAAAAACTGATTTCAATAATCTAAATTTCACATAGATATGAACTTATGTCTAAGTCCTTAAACTTTAAAATGAAATATAAGAAAGACAAGTACCATGATTTCACTCATATGTGGAATCTAATGAACAAACTGAACTAACAGGCAAAATAGAGACAGACTTATAGATAGAAAACAGGCTGACAGCTCTGGGCAGGAAAGATGGTTGGGGGTGAAGGTGGAGGAATCCAGCAAAGAAAAAGGACTCGTGGACACTGACAACAGTGAGGTGGTTGTGGGGGGAGGAGGTGGAAGAGGGTATAACAGAGATAAATAGTCATGGAAAAAAATACAATAAAAAAATGGTTTACAAAAAAAAAAAAAAAAAAACAGCGCTGGCTCCACTGATCACTCTGTGGCAGCAACACATCCCAGGGCCCATAAAGAAGAAATAAAATATAAATGCCCTACTATACTGATTTAGAAATAAGAAGTGACCACTCTTACTTAGTATTTGGTTTATGAAAAGCTGAACAGTTACATGTTCAAACAAGACAATATAATTAAATTATTTTTGCAATATTAATAACTTTTTAATAAAACTGACAGCTTATAAACTAATAACAGGTTATTCACTTAATGCTCCTGCTGCCTCCCAACTCTAAAAAAGCATGCACAAAATGTACTAATTTCTAACAGGATCAAACCTGTGGGGGGGGGGCATTTACTGAGTGCCTTTTCCATTAACATGAACTTTAAACTGTCATTTTCCTAATCTGCCTTTATAAAATTAAAAGTATGCTATCATCCAAAATAACAACAGGAAACTTTGTTTATCAAACAAACACAAATAAAATATACCATTTACAACTGAACTCAAAATTCTCATACAAGCTATGGCCAATACCTATACCTATCACCAAGTATATTTTTACAAAAGCCCTTAAAAAAAAAAAAAAGATTTTATTTATTTTTAGAGAGAGGGGAAGGGAGGGAGAAAGAGAGGGAGAAAAACATCAATGTGTGGTTGCCTCTCAAGCTACTGGTGACCTGGCCCGCAGCCTAGGAATGTGCCCTGACTGGGAATCGAACTGGAGACACCTTGGTTTCCAGGCCAGCACTCAGTCCGCTGAGCCACACCAGCCAGGGCTAAAAAAGGCTTCTATTATAAAAAGCAATATACCAATTCCAGACATTTTACAGGAATGACTAAAGGAAAACTAAAAATAGTCATGTCTTCCTTGGTTCTACACTCCTCCATAAGGATTATAACTATGTACATCTGAGTATTTTTCCTATGCCTTTTAAAATGAACTCTTTCACATACTCTTTCATATAGAGTATGTTGCTCAAATGGAAAATATAAAAAATAATAATAAGTGTGCCCATCATCCAGAATAAGTAGTAAAGCATTAATAAAACTTTTGAAGATACTGTGTGCCCTCCTTCTATAAAGGTGTATTTCGGGGAAAGAAAATCTATTTACAGATTGGAAGCCAAATTTAACTACCCAACTTTTATTGCTGGTATCACATATAAAAATTTAGGAATAAAAGGGAAAAAAAAACCCACATGCTATTTATAATGTATACTCAATGTTATCAAATTTTCTACTTGGTAAGGTCAGCAAGCCAGGAACCAAAATAAAATAATAAACAACTGTAATTAGATACCTTAAACTTTTCCAGACCGCCCTCATAAGGCTTGCCATCAAATTTATTCCACATATTTATATACTTTACAATATAATGTTCATATTCATTATTCTACACTTTAAGAAACCCACACATATTAATTAACCACAAATGGTAAAGTTGTGGCTAAGTTGTACTTACAGCAGTGTTGTACTTAGAAATACATATATAGAAAAAACACACACATGCAAACTATACACAAAACTGAACTTCTGAGTTCGTCTTCAAACTACTTCTTCCATTTTGATTAAGAACTTCAACTATCCACCAATTTCCATGACTTTCCAGAAAAAGGTACTTTCAGCAATTTCCTAAAAGTCTGTTTAAGAACACCATACAAAACACCTTCATAAAAGATAGTTTCAGGGAGTTAAAAATAGTATTACTAGGTATATTACCAAAATATAATAAAGCATAAATTACAGACATTCAGAGGTTTTTTACTTCATGTATCATAAATGCTTAAAATAACTCAAGTTCCATACCTTGCAATTTAGCATTGTTTTCATCTGCCTTACAAAGCTTCAAGAGAGATGCTGCATGATGTTCTAGCATTTGGACATCACTAGAAGACTGAACCACCACCAAAATAAGTATGCATGCATAATTATAAGCTACTGACTTCTTAGACTTGGAATCACTGAAACAAAATAAAGTTTTAAGCTTTTAGTACAAAAGCAATTTTTCAGGAACAATTTTAAAGATTTTTTCTACTTGGTTTTAAAGAGACCAAGGAATTTTACAACGAAACCTGAATAATTTCCTACAGATGACAAATCAGATTTTAAATTTCATCTCAATTCACCTAAAATCACTACTTAAAAGTATATAAAAAAAGCTTATGTATCACAATGGAAAGTGAAATTCTATTAAGATCAATTAAGAAGTATACTTCATTAGCAAAAAAACATAAGGAAGTACATTTCATCGGTCTCCTTTAAAATGTTTGTCCACTCTAGATAAATAGGAACAAATACAATAAATCAATCTACTGCCATCATTACTCAGGATTCCACTTCAGAGCTGATAAGATACAGCTTGACAAAGAAACCAATGTTGTTTGCTTTTCACTAAAAGACCCATCACTCAAGAAGTCATATCAAGACCCCACTATGAGTCCAGTTACCTGGATGCCACTATTTTGTGTGACACAAGCCAGGAGCAGCATGTTATACTGTTCATACAGCATGTTATACTCTATTCATACGTAAAACCTTTTGCCCTGCTGGACAGGCCTTCGATACGAGTATTATTCTTAATCCTTCCCACCCAAAGTACTTCTGAAACCAGAACACCATGAATAGTTTAGAGGCAGAAGACAGCGACACAGTCCTCGTTACTCTTAAGATATATATTTCTGTGCCTTAGGATTCCCCTCCACACAAATGAGCAAATCAATCTTTGTCAACAACATGGGGAACCAGGAAGAAGCTGATAAAAGAGCCATATCATTGCTTCACAGCCACATTTTCTATTTTTAGATTTTTGTCATTCTAATCCTTAAATTTATAAGTTATGTAAAAAAAGTAATCATAGCTTCTACTGTTAAGTAACACCTTCTAAACAACTAGCCCATTAATGACATAGTTTTCCGATATAACAGAAAATTTAATGAGTAAGTAGGAACTTACCCTAAGGCTTCCTTGGAATAGTACTCCATTAGAGTAATAAGACTTTGGAGGTTTTTCTCAAGACTGAAAACATGGCCAACAGCTGATCTTCCCACAGGATTAAAAGTAATCAAATAAAGATTATGAAGGGTTCCCAAGAGATCTGAATGGTCGGTCTCTTCACTGGCTGTACAACGCTGAAAGTGGTTGAACAGTTCTGTAATACACTGCAATGTCTGTGTTGAGTCCTGTAGCCACAAGGCAAATGCATCATCAATAACACCATCAGACTGCAGACCTTCTTCTTCATCTTGATCATAAAGGTGACATAAAGCTCGGATCAACAAATTTGTTGCTTCATATTCTGACATAAAAAAGAGAAGACCTTTCTGTGACTGTGCAAGAAACTTTAAGACATCTTTTGTGGCTTGCAGTACACCAGGATGGGCACTTGTCACTGGAATTGACAGGAGCAAGGTAACCAACTCCAAGAAGTGGTGGCTGTGAAGATACCTGTAGAAAAATTGGTATATATTCAGTACAAAACATTCTTCATTTACTCAATAGTCATTACACAGGAGAGGTAAATATTTTAGTGGCCATAACCTTTATCCTCAGCAATATACTGCTTTAACTAAAAACAATGTGAGCCTTGGCTGGTGTGGCTCAGTGGAATGAGTGTCATCAGCCTGCGAACAGAAAGGTCGCTGGTTCAATTCCCACCCAGGGCACATGCCTGGGTTGTGGGCCAGGTCCCTGGTGTGTGAGAGGAAACCAATCTATGTTTGTCTCCCTCTCTTTCTCCCTTCCTTCCCCTCTCTCTAAAAACAAATAAAATCTTAAGAATAAAAAATCATAATGTGAGTAGCAAGTCTCTCCACTGTACCAAACAAACGTGAGAAGTCTGTGAGGCTTTTTCCTAGCTAGCATTCATCAGATGTTAAACAAATAAATGTTGACAAGTTTCTCTTTCCGGGATAAACCCTGACTGTAAATTCTGGGCCTTCTTTACAGGATATTTATCAAATGCTTCTTTTTCACGACAGTCCTAATTTACCCATGGGATATTTGAATTAGTGTGTCTAGAAAAACATAGGACATATACTATAAAAAATATACAATATACTAAGATTTACTATAGGTAGCATATCTATATCAGTACCTCTAGAGAAAAAAATTTCAAATTATTAATTTTTACTGACTAGTTTACCATTTTTTAGCATACAGAGTAGGGGTAGAAAAAGTCTGAATTTACTCAACATCTCAAAACAGATAGATACGACTGCTACTGAAACAAAGTCTTTTTTTTTTTTAAGATTTTCATTTAGTTTTAGAGAGAGAAGAGAGGGAGAAAGAGGGCAGAAACATCGATTGTGTGAGAGAAACATGGATCGGCTGCCTCATGTACAACCCCCAACTGGGGACTTGGCCCGCAACCTGGGCATGTGCACTGGCCAGGAATTGAACCTATGGGACCTTCTGGTTCACAGTCCAGCATTCAATCCACTGAGCCACACCAGCCAGGGCATGAAGTCTTTTCATTATCCTAAAAATACTCTACACTCTACCTATTCATGCCTTTGTCACCCTCAACCCCTAGCAATCACTGATCTTTTTCACTGTCTCCATAGTTTTGCCTTTTCCAGAATGCTATATACAGTTAGAATCATACAGTATAAAATTGCCTCTTCAATCATACGGCGGGGGGGGGATTAAGAATACCCCTGGAATTTATTTATTAAAAATTGTGTATTTATTCTTTCATGTTTAACCTTCAGTCACTTTCAAAGTACTGTCCATTTGAGGCAATATACCTATTGAGATTTTTTTTCCCCACTGCTCAAAAGAGTTTTTGAACTTGTTAATTTTGATGCCTTCTGACATTTTTTGTTTCACCTCTTCCACATTAGCAAAATGTTTCCCTTTCAGGACTTCTTTTATCCAGGGAAACAAAAAAAGTCGCCCCCCCACAAAAACAAACAAACAAA
Organism: Anoura caudifer; assembly: GCA_004027475.1. NCBI lineage: Eukaryota > Metazoa > Chordata > Mammalia > Chiroptera > Phyllostomidae > Anoura > Anoura caudifer. The sequence goes on along the minus strand of PVKU01009572.1, from coordinate 15,269 downwards.
CAAACAAAAAACCCCACAAACAACCCTGCTTGGGAAGAGATCACGTGAATGGGAAGCGATCACGCACTTTTAGTCAAAAACTGCTAAACACAACAGCATGATGTGGGCAGTATGCTCGTAAACCACCCATCATGAAATGGGCAAACACAGCGAAAGAATCTTCAAACAAATTTCACTGAGGCTGACAACAGCCTCTCACAACAATGCCAGCTGGTGGTACCCTGATATAGGTGGGTTCCTAGAACACTCACCCAGTTGGGGAAGCCTCTACTACAAGGGGCCCACCCTCCAGAAGATAATTCTGGTTTTCTTGGGTTCCCCTTCATATTATTGCTTAAATTCAGGCTTCTACTTCATGATAGTAAATACCATTAGTAACATAACTATAAAGGCAAAAAGAACTCTCAGAAAGACAAAACTCCCTAATTACTATGCTCTAAAAACATCATTAACCACTTTATTCATTCAGAAAACAGTTAACATGGGAGGCCCCAGAGTGTTTATTCTTAGAAAGGACTATTTGCATGTTTGGCTCTCGGCTGGCATCTGGGAACTTGGATTTTGGGAGGTTTCCCACTGTCCACCTGATTAAGAATACTCTTTGTGTCTAAACTGTTTATGCAAACGATATGTAATTTACACTGAACATAAGCTTTCCTTCTGGGAGTCTGGAATTCTGGTATATGTTATTCACTGGGTGTCTACGTGGCTATCCCCCAATAATAAGTTTGGACACTGAGATTCTAATAAGCTTCCTCGGTAGGCAACATTTCACACATGCTGTCACATTTTGTTTCTGGGGAATTAACTGGGTCCTATTTGATTACATTGGGAAAAGACTCTGGAAGCTTATCTAGTTCCCTAGGCTTCTCCCTATGTACTTTCTTCCTTTGCTGACTGTGATTTGTACCCTATTGCTGTTTACTAAATCATAGTGGTGAGTACAACACTGAGTCCTGTGAGTCCTCCTAGCAAATCTTGGGGGTGATCTTAGAGATCACAACACAGAACATTACAGCCTTGCCATCATTTCAAACCAATACTTCCAAAATCCAATTATGTCTCCTTTCAAAATTTATTCTCCCTCCTATTTATCAGTTTCTGTCAATAAAACCACAGTTCCATAGTTACCCTAGCTAGCAACCTTAAAACATCTTTGTTGGGAAGCGCCCTGCCTGGTTTCAGGAGCTGTAACCCTCCCTTGGCTAAGGCTGAGTGAGTGACCTTCGGACTGTGAGCCACTAAGGAGACAAAGCTTATCTCCCCGGCAGGAGCACTGCCTCTGCCCACTTTACCCTGCCTGGCCCTCAATGCTTGGTCTTATAGCTAATGACGGGTAAGATTCCCTCAAGGGAGGGGTTGCCTAAGACAGGCATGATCACATGGGAGGCCCTCAAGGAAGGCCTTGGCGAGCTACAGCAAAAGGGGGTGAAGGACCCTCACCCTTTGGCTATCCTGACATAGCCCAAGTCCTCATTCTGTCTTTGAGAAGTTTCCTAATCTCATGGCTGCCTTGCTGACTCTGCCTGACTTAAGTCTGAAACAATGACAGAGGGTAGTGCAGCACTGTGCTGGATAGGGCAGGCTCTGGGTGATCAGGCCTAAGAAAGAATATATAAAATCCTGTGAAACCTGCTTTGCTAAGAATGCTCTCAATTAAATGATAAGAGTCTAAGGAGGAAATGAGTTTGTTTCCCAAAGTTTTGTAGCCCTTTAGCTGACAGACCCTGACTCAGAATAAGCCCTCAGAGTTCTCTGTATGTTATCTATTGTTTGATCTTTACTGCCTGACAATGACTGATGAGCTTTACCCGTATTCCTGTGTAAAATGAACCCAATAAAAGCCCATTGAGGAAAAGGCTCTTGGCCGTTCTCCTTTGAGAGATCGGCCACCTCTCCTCCCCAAGCAGATCATGTCTTGGTAGATTTATTCTTATCCATGGTGGACAGGGGGCTCTGCGGGCGGAGACCCCCCCGGCATCTTTAGCTTTTTCTTTTACCTAGTAGGTCCAATTGCCAAGTCCTAGTAACTGCTCTTTTACAAATTCTCTCAATAGTAACACAGTAATATTGTCCTTCCTTTCCCTGTAAGTGCCACTATATTAGGCCAAGTACTTAAGACAACACCTACTACCTAGAATCTTCAAATTGGCTTATCTACCTAGTAACTCCAATTTATTTTCCACTGCAATACATCTTGCAACATATCATCTTAGAACATGACTTCGATCATATCAGATATTCAAGATCTTTCCACACTCTAAAAATAAAATCTAAATTCCTTAAGGCAATATTCCAGACCCTTTATTTCCTAAAGTATGATAATACCCAAACACACCTCCTCCAGTTATGGCGGGGGGGCGGGAGGAGGGGGACATAGCAGTATTTAATAGGCGGTTAATTACTAGTTTCCCCTCGGTAACTGTTTCAAAATATCACCTCCTTCCTACACTCACCACCCTCAATCATCCTCAGTGCACAGCTTTACCTCCTACTCTGCTAAAAATGGTCAGTGACAAGTGCCTTGGCTCCTTTACCACCTCCATACTATAAATGTATCTATATATGTATATTCACAAGGTTTCCTTTCTCTTGTTCAAAGTCAAACTCCTACACTTGTATTCTTGACTTCATCTCCTACCAGATAACTGCTCTAGCAATTATCATCTCTTCTGTAAGAACTCAGACTAGGAACAGATCTGTTTCAGCTAAAAATAGGAACAGGTAGTCTTCTATAATCTTTAGAGTAAAAAATTCCTTATTTCCTGTTACTATGTTATGCCCCAAGTAAAGGCCAATATGATCACCGATATAAGAAATAAAGTAATAAAAAATAATATTTCTCCATTAATTAGATAATTATTTGGAGACAAAATGTCAAAACAAGGCTCAAAAATTAAAATTTTAAAATCTCCTATAGGTGCTGATACTAATAAAGGCAAAACTGTATCAACATATAACTAGCGAGTTAGATGGCAGAAACAAATGCTAATTGAACCTTAAAGATATGTTTAACCAGGACTGTAAAATTAAGTTAGTAAAATATAAGTTTAAATTACAATATATTACAGGGAGGATATATTACAGGGATAAAGTAAAAAGAGGTTCACACAGAAAAGCTCTTCTTCCTATGCCATCCTCTTATACTACCTTCCCAGAAGCAATTCAGCAATTTCTCGTTTATTCTTGCTCATTGACATGCTTATATAAGCATTGTTGTTATTACTATATTTAACTTGCTATTACTACTTTAAATACTCACATAATATAACTCATCCATAGTAACATACTTCTGTTTCACAACTATCTATTTTGAAATATCAAGCATCCTTACATAAATAAGCATTATCTACAGACATAAAAAAAAATCAATCACATAAAATTGCCTCCAATGATTTGTGAATAATTTCCCCCAAAAAAAGACCAAAAAAGTCTTACCTAAAGAGAACAGGATATGGATCATCCCTCTCTGGAGGTCCAGTAATACGTGCCATTGTTGGGAAAGACTTCACAGGAGGCTGGATCATTGTATGAGGTGCAGTTTCCATTAAATGAAAAACTTCTTCTAGGAGGTTAATAAGCTTTTCCAGTTCTCCTTCACTTATATTTGAGGAGTCCAAAAGATCCATATCCATTGAAGCCTCTACCTCATTTTCATATTCTGGGTTTGTCCTTTCAAGTCCAGTATCTGTGTCATGATCAGGTTCACCATGGTTAGGAACAGATGAAGTCTTCTCTGCCAAATGGTCACCAAGTCTTTTAATCTCTGACAAGATTTCATAGAAATGGCACTTCTGAAGGATAGCTGAACCAGCAGTGACAACCCTCACAGTCTGATCTAAAAGTATGAGCTCCAGAAGTTTTTGATAACCACTTTTTTCACCCTGCCTACCTCTTAAAAAGGCTTCCATTCCTTCTGTCATACTAATGACACTGTCCAAAGCTTTAAAAGCATTTAACTTAAGGGAAGATGAGACATGATCAGCAAAGAGGAGCTCAAACAATCCACTGATCACTCCTGCTTGTAGCAGTCCCACAACTCCTTGAGTTCCACATTCTGCTAAGGAGGACACTAATTTGGTCCCAGCTTTAAGTTGTCGGACATTTAAGGCAATGGGTTGGCGAAGGGCTACTTGTAAATTTAAAGCTTGCATGGTCCAGTCTACCAACTGGCCAAGGGAGTCTTGTTTTGTGTTTTTCAACTGCAAATAACTTAATCCTTTTATTATTAAACTTGGAATTTCTTCTAAAGCTGTTACCCATTTTGCACCTCTGTCTTCCCGATATAAATCTAACAGTTCAGTTAACTTTACTGAGGCTTCTATTGCCCCTGAATTTTCTTTATCTGGACCTTGATCCTTCATTCTACTGATTTCAATTTCAAAAGTAGTCTTGTATGGACAGCTGAAGTATAAAAGTGGCACAAGTTCCCTATCATACGGATCATATGTCATAGGAGGAACTGATGCTAAGTCTTCAGCAGTGTATTCAACATCAAAGTTTGGATACTTAAATGTTTCACGTTCCAAGTCAGCAATTCCATCTTCATCACTGGAAATCTGTTCATAACCATCATCCCCTGAAAATGAGTTTGAATAATACTTAAATATTATATCATTTTTGCTTAATGCAAAATATCTGATTAATCAGTAAACAGTTTAACAGTATGGCAAAAAATAAGAATTAATGACTTCAACAAAATTAACTTCCTCCCCAATTACTAACATTTATCATTTCTCATAATTATGAAGACATTTCATAAGCCAAGTCTTCTATCATATCTGTTCAGCTTTACAACTAAATATGCTACAGGTATCTTTTCTTCACCTAAATAAAATTAGAGATAAACTAGCCTCCTTCTCTCACCTTCTCTAAAATGTCCTCACATTAAGAAAACAGCCTGCCTGAAATCTACCTACTACTTCTTAACAGTCAAACACAGTACATCTAAAAAGGAAGACTTGATCTGGGAATGAGGGAAGCCAAAAAAGTATCACTTAACCTGAAGTCTCTGTAATACTGAAATGAGCCTCACTCACATAGAATAAACCAAAGCATACTAACTGCTGTTTTGCACAAATGCTTTAAACATTAAATATCATTTCTTGGACAAATTAAGAATCAAAGAGCTTGAATATATATCTCTCACTTTTGCTTCTAAAGAATGTATGCCTAATTAGAGTAGACTTTAGCATCATGCTATCACATATACCTGAATTGAGATCTTCTCCTCTGCTGAATTTCTAAAAAATAATATAGCTTTTTGTTGAAATATCTAGATGGCAGACATCTTTAGGAATTCCACCCAGCTTGCACCACCATTCCTTACTCTGAAAACAGCCCACCATATTCCTAGTCACTATGTATTTGCTGCATGACCCTGCTTCCCTGACCAAAACTGAGGGTACCAAGGGGCAGCTTATATTTTAGCAAGTCGAACACAGTATCTCCCCCAAGAAACTGGAAATGGAACCAAGACACAACTAGGTAAGCTGAATGATTAAAAAGAAGAGATTAAAGTTATGGGGTGAATAGAAAAAGAACAGTCAGCTGACAGAAAACAATGTAGCAATGTAAAGAAAAGTTAGAAACCCCACCTCTAGTCAAGCCCAGTTATATTCCAACCCCTGGGTTTCTTGAAAGTCTACCTTTGCTATAAATTCGTTTGCACTGCTCAAAGGTACATCAAGTTAGCTTCTGGCACTTGAAACTGAAAAGTCCTAGCTAATATAACCTACCTTCACCTTCTTCATCTTCTTCACCTTCTTCCTCTTCGTCTTCCTCTTCCTCTTCAGCAATACTATCCACTGTATGGCGATCATCCTCATCCTCATCCTCTTCTTCCTCTACTTCCACATCATCCTCATCATCCTCTCCTTCTTCTTGTTGTTCCTCTTCTACTTCCCCTTCATCAGAATATTGACCTTCTTGGGGAACAGAATTCCGATCAGGAGAAATGGGTTCAAAGTAATCTTCTCTATGTGGAGCATCTTCTTCCTTGTCACCAGACACTGAAAAATTGATTATTTCTTAAATTCTAACTACACAGATTATTTTTTAATTCTTCAATTACAACTGACATACATTATTACTAGTTTCAGATGTACAGTAATTAGATACTTTACAATGTGATCACCCTGATAAGTCTAGTAACTATCTGACACCATACATATTTATTCCAATACTACTGACTACATTCCCAATGCTGTAGTTTACATCCCTATGACTACCTTTATACTGGCAATCTGTAAGTCTTAATTTCTTTCATTGTTTGCACCCACCTACCTAATCCGCCCCCTTCTGGAGACCATTTGTTCTCTATAAGTCTATTTTGTTTCTTCATTTATTTTGTTTTTTAGATTTCACATAGAGTTAAATCACATGATATTTGTCTTTCTCTGTCTGACTTATTTCACTTAGCATAATACCTCTACATCCATCCATGTTGTTGCAAGTGTTAAGATTTCATTCTTTTTATCATTGAGTAATTTTCCACTGTATATATATACCACCTCTTCTTTATCCATTTATTTATTAATGGAAACCTAGATAGCTTCCATATCTTGACTATTGTAAATAATGCTGCAATAAACACAGGGGTGTATATATCTTTTCAAATTAGTGTTTTGGATTTTTTCAGATAAATACCCAGAAGTGGAATTGTTGAGACACATGGTAGTTCTATTTTTAAATGTATTTTTACTCCTCATCCAAGGCTATGTTTATTGATTTTCGATAGAGAGGAAGGGTAGGGGGGAGAGAGAGGAAGAGAAACATCAATGTGAGAAATATCAGTTGGCTGCCTCCTGTACATACCCTGACTGGGAATCAAACCCACAACTTTTTGGTGTACAGATAATGCTCCAACCAACTGAGCCACCCAGGCAGGGCTCTATTTTTAATTTTTTGAGAAACCTCCATACCATTTTGCATAGCAGTTGCACTAATTTATATTCATACCAAGTGTGCATGAGAGTTCCTTTTCTCCACATCCACAAACTTGTTTGTAGACTTTCAGATGACAGGCCCTCTGACAGGGCTGAGGTAGTATCTTACTGTGGTTTTAATTTGCATTTTCCTGATAATTAGTGATGCTGAGCATCTTTTCATGTCTATTGAACATCTGTATGTCCTTTTTTGAGAAACATCTATTCAGGTCTTTAAGGCACAGTTTATTTGAATAGTTTAAATAACATGAGGCAGCAGGACTGGATATTGCAATTACTTAATAACATTTTACATGATTAAGCTTATCAATATTATTTTCTTAAAAGTTGCTTTTAAAAAATATTGAGTATACATTGCAAAACTTTATATAGCGAGAATTAATCAAGTACATTACTTTATATATACCATAAACTAGTCCTTTACTTTTTACCTATTAAGTAACTATGAAGATTTTTATCTCTTCCAATACACAGTGCTTATTTTTACTGGTATTCTTCTATATATACCACTATCGCACATTAACACTTTATTTTCAAGGCAATGTTGGTACAGCTGCAAATGAATTAACTGATTTTTAAAAAAATAAGCTCATCAAAAACACAAGGAAATACTGCACAGTAAGAAAGGGAGAGAAACATTCATCAAGATTTGATTACTAGCACTGTTTTTCTTTCATCAAAAAGTACTATATAGTCCTGACTGGTGTGGCTCAGTTGGTTAGGATATTGTCCTGCACAGCAAAAAGTTGTTGGTTCGAGTCCCAGTCAGGGCACATGCCTGGGTTGCAGGTTCACTTCCCAGTCAGGGTGTGTGTCAGAGGCAACAGATCAATCAATCAATGTTTCTCTCCCTCTCTTTCTTCCTCCCTTCCCCTGTCTCTAAAAATAAATAAATAAAATCTTAGAGGAGGAAAAAAGCACTATTAACATTAATCAAGAGAGTTAAAAAAAAAAAAAAACTAGCACTGATTTTATTTGTACCCGGCAAAGGCATGGGATCATCTTCATCATCATCAGGTGGAGGGGGTCCTGGTGGAGTTCTCGGTCCCCTTGGCTGTGGTCTTGGAGGGCTCCCATTAAACTGATCTTCTTTCTCCCCATCAGCTACAGTTTTATTAGAGACAGAAAAAGAATGTTCACATTATTAAATGTATAGAGAAATGAAATGAATGACAATAACAGTGTTCATCTTTTGAATTTTTCATCTTCAGGATTTACTGATTTACTTTTCTGCCCTGATGTCTAATAGAAATTTTGCTAATTTACATTAATGAAACTTAGAATTTCTGATTTCCCACATACCAAAATATACTGTATATACTTTTGAGCATTATCCCAGAGAAATAAACTTATTTTCCTGCAGGAAGGTGTACATGAATGTTCATACCAGCCTTTTGTGCAATAATCAAACACTGAAAACTACCTAAATGTCCTTCAATGACTGACTGGTTGGTTAAATAGACTATTATACATTCATACAATGTAATACTACTCAGCAATAAAAAAGAACGAACTACTGATACATGCAACAAAATGGATGAACCTCAAATTAATTATGCTGAATAAGAGAAGTAAATCTCAAGGAGATACCTACTGCATGAAACATTTATGTAACATTCATGAAATAATATAATTATGGAGATAGAAAACAGATTAGTGGTTGCCAAAGGTTAGGAATGGGTGAAATATGTATGGCCATAAAGGAGTAACACCAGGGAATCTTGTGATTGCAGTGGTGCTTATGAAAGGCCAAACATGACATAAAATTGCATACAATTGTGCACACCCACACACACAAGTGCATGTGTAACTGATGAAATTTGAACAAGCTCTACAAACTGTACCAAAGCCAATGTTTTTGTTTTGACACTGTACTACAGTTGTAAAAGATGTTACCACTGGGGGAAGCTGCGGAAGAGTTCAGAAATGTCCCTGTACATTTCTTTGCAAACTCTTATAAATCTATAATTACATCAAAATAAAAAGTTAAAAATATACACATACACATATACATACAGTGCATGAAGTGTCAGTTGTAAAATAAGTCGGTAAATTTAACAAAATTTTAGAGTAGCTATTATACATCAGGCACTGTAATAAAACAAGATCAATGAAACTCAAATCCAGTTCTTAGAAAATGTACACAAAATGGACAAACCCTTAGCTATACTCATCAAGAAAAAAGAGAATTCAAATACATAAAATCAGAAATAAAAGAAGAAATATTATAACTGATACCACCAAAATATAAAGGATCCTGAGACCACTATGAATAATCATATGCTGCCTTAGCTGATGTGGCTCACTGGATTGAGTGTTGGCCTACAAACAGAAAGACCGCAAGTTCGATTCCCAGTCAGAGCACATGCCTGGGTTGTGGGCCAGATCCCCACTTGCGGGTGTGTCAGAGGCAACCTTTCTCCTTCCCTTCCTCTCTTATTAAAAATACATAAACAAAATCTTTTTAAAAAATGCCAACAAAGTGAACCTAGAAGAAATGAATAAATTCCCAGAAACATGCAACCTATCAAAAATGAAATATGATAATATAGAAAATCTAAACAGACAAGTTACTAGTAAGGATACTGAATCAGTAATAAAAACCTCCCAGTAAACAAAAGTCCAGGACCAGACAGCTTCACAAACCAAATTTTCAAAGAAGAAATAATACTAATCCTTCTCAAACCCTTCCAAACTCATTTTATGAGGCTAGAATTACCCTGATACCAAAACTAGACAAGGGTGCCATAAAAAAAAAAAAAGAAAATTTCAGGCCAATATCACTGATGAATATAGGTGCAAAAATTCTTAAAAACGTATTAGCCAACCAAAGTCAGTAATACATTAAAAGGATAATATACCTTGATCTAATGGGATTTATCCTGGAGATACAAGGACGGTTCAATATCCTCAAATCAATCAATATGATATACCACATTAACAAAGTGAAGGATAAAAATCACATAATCATCGATACAGAAAAAGTTTTAAGACAATATTCAACACCCATTTATTGTAAAATCTCAACAACAAAGTGGGTACAGGGATAACATACGTAACAAGCTAGCATCATATTCAACAGTAAGAAGCCGAAAGAGTTTCCTCTAAGATCAGAAACAGGACAAGGGTACACATGCTCGCCACTTTTATTTAACATAGCACTGGAAGTCCTATCCACAGTAGTTAAGCAAGGAAAAGAAATAAAAGGCTTCCACGCTGAAAATGAGGACGTAAAACAGTCACTATTTGCATATGAAATATGACACCTGTCCAGAAAGTCCAGCCATTGTTAATATAATAAGAATAGTTTGTGCGACACTGATGTAACAAGGAGACTGGACTGGAATGTGCATGCATGAACAATGACGACTTTGCTGTACTAGTCAGTGGGAGTGGTAGATGCCACTGAGTGAGCATGTGTACTGTGTGGCCATCGCATTCAAAATGACTGAGTAGAGCAACAAATCTGCTCAAATTTTGCATTAGGCTTGAACATTCCTCCATGAAAACTATTTAGATGATTCAGAAGGTCACAGCTATGGGCAACTGGTAATTGGCAGCTTCATCAGGACAATGAACCTACTCCCACATCACATCGCGTGCAGAATTTTTTGGCAAAACATCAAATTGCTTAGGACACTGAGCCCCACGACAGCCCAGATTTGGCGCCCTGAAACTTCTGGCTTTTCCCAAAACTAAAATCATCTTTGAAAGGGAAGAGATTTCAGATTGTCGATGAGACTCAGGAAATATAAGGGGGCAGCTGATGGCAATGTGTGAAATCCCAAGGTGCCTACGTTGAAGGGGACTGAAGCGTCAATGTCCTATGTACACTGTTTCTTGAATCTTCTTCAATAAACATCTCTTTTTCATAGTATGTGGCTGGATACTTTCTGGATGGACCTCATCTATAAATAGAAAACCCTAAAAACTATTGGAACTAATCAATGAATTAAGTTGCAAGATATAAAATCAATACACAAAAATGTGCTGGGTTTCTATATAAAAAGAACAGACCACCTAGAAATAAAATTAAGCAAGGAGATAAAACACCTATATACTTAAAACTGTAAGATACTAATGAAATTGAAAAAGACACAAATAAATGGAAAGATATTCTGTCCTCATGGACTGAAGAATTAACATAGAGTGCATACCACTCTATGCAATCCTTATTGAAATTCCAATGGCATCTTTCACAAAAATAAAAAGAGCAATCCTAAAATTTCTATGAAACTACAAATAAGCCAAAGCAATCTTGGCAAAAAAAAGCAGCAGCAGCAGACCCACCCATAAATGGTCACTTAATTTATGACAAAGGAGCCAAGAATATACCACGGACAAGAACAGCATGCTGGAAAAATTGGGCAGCCATGTGCAAAGAATGAAATTGTACTACTATCTTAAAACTATACACAATAATAACTCAAAATGGACTAAAGACTTGAACATAAGACCTGAAACCATAAAATCCCTAAAATAAAACATATGTGGTAAGCTCCTTGACACAGTTCTTAAGAGACTTTTTTTTTAATCTGACACCAAAGCAAAAGCAGCAAAAGCAAAATTAACAAGTGGAACTACATCAACATAAAAAGCTTCTGTACAGTAAAGGAAACCATCAACAACATAAAAAGGCAACCTAGAGGGTGGGAGAAACTGTTTGCAAATCATGTGTCTGATAGGGGTCTAAAATCCAAAATACATACAGAACTCATATAATTCAACAGCAAGAAAACAAACAATCCATTAAAAAATGGATATTTTCCCAAAGAGAATATACAGATGGTACATAGACATATGAAAACATGTTCAATATCACTAACTATCAGGGAAATGCAAATGAAAACCACAATGAGCTATCACCTCGCACTTGCTGGAATGGCTATTATAAAAAAGACTAGAAATAACGAGTGTTGGTAAAGATGTGGAGAAAATAATGTGCACTGTTGGTAAATTGGTACAGCCCCATTATGGAAAACAGTAAAGACATACCTCAAAAAATTAAAAATAGAACTACCATATGATAGAGCAATTCCTCTTCTGGATATTTATCTTAAAAAAAAATGAAAATACTATCTCGAAAAATATATACATCACCTATAATTGCTATAGCATTATTTACAACAGCCATGATACAGAAAAAGCACGTGTCCACTGATAAATAATAAAGAAATTACAGTGTGTATATATACAAAACAAAATACTATTCAGCCATTAAAAAAAATGAAATCTCCCTATTTGCAACTTCATGGATAGACCGTAAGGGCATTATGCTACGTGAAATCAATCAAACAGAGAAAGTCAAATACTATGTCATCTTTCATATATATAAAAAAATTTTTTTAAACCAAGCTCACAGATAAAGAAAACTGGTGGTTGCCAGATGCAGGGTGGGTAAGGAGTTAGAGAAATGAATGAATTCTTTTTCTTTTAAGTTCAATCAAGCTATTTTTTTAAAAAGAGAGGTATACAAATATAAGTAAAATATACTCACTGCCCACAAGGAACTCAGTCTGATAAAAAAGACAAAAGAGCACAGAAAATGATGGGTTAATAGGAAGAGTCAAAGATACACTGTGCTCAGCAGGTAAGATATAAGAAAAGAGATTAAAATACAGTGCATGACCACCATCAAAGACAAACAGCTCATACCACACTATCAAAACAATACTGAGAAACAAAGGTTATTTGTGCTCATAAAATGCCAATTATAAATCAAATTATTTCCCCCAGTGACATCAATTATAATTTCAAAATGTATTCTTCAATCTCATCTCAAAAGCTTACCGTGAGTAATACTAGACCCTGGGAATCATGAGCCCAGCTGCCCACTTTATACAAGGAAAGCCACTGAAGTTTACTGCAGTTACTGTTTTTATTGTCTTCAGTTAATAAGCAAAAGGTTCTCAAAAATTGAAAAACCTTCATTAGCCAAGATTTAAATACCAAAACAAATTTGAAATGTGTCCCTAAAAAAAAAAATGCCATTAACATGACATTAACATAAACATGCACAACAGTTAAAAATCAGGTGGGATATCTCAATTGCACAGTTCCCACATCAGGGGTCCCAAACCCACACCAGGCTTCCCAGGCTGGGTTTCCAAGTACCAGGAAGAGAAGTCCCCATAAATTTTGGCCCTGAAAGCACCTGGAGATTGGGGCTCAGTGACACAAAGGGTTGCTTAAGTCCCAGGCATTCCTCATAAAGGGCCTGCACACTGACTTACTCAGAGGCACTCACTCTGAGCTCCAGTGCCAGAGCAGCAGCTTGAAAGCAGCCAGAGACATAGGAGAGAAACTCAATTGTCTGGCTTTGGGGTAAGTGCTGGTAGGGCAGCTTTCTCCAAACAGAAGTGCTGCCAGAAGCCACTGTTCTTTTGTTGAGCCTTCCCTCAACTAGAGCCAGCAGACAGGCACCATATCTGAGTCTCCATCAACCTAATACCATTTGCCCCACCGTGGTGACTCTGAGACCCTCACTTCACCCAGCATGACAGTCCACCAAAACTGCTGTGATTGCTGTTTCCATACAAATGGCCTATCTTGGCTCACGTTGCAGACTTTCCTAAATTCTCTCAAAGGTCCCCAAACCTCAAAACAAGCAGCATCTGGCCTCAGGGTGCCCAGTAACTCTTGCTAAATGGCCCCAGGTCTAGCCCTAGCAGCAGACACCCTTAATTCGTAGCTTGGCTTCTCCCAGGCACCTCCAAGCCCAGGACAAGTAGCAGTCACCTACAGATAACTTTGTAGCTCATGCAGGGTGGACCTGGGCAGGAAGCAGCTGACCTTAACCTGTACCTCACCAGTAAACAGCTTCAGATTATGCTGGACCACTACCCAACCCCTCCACAAACAACACACTCAAAGGACAGAGTCACTGAAGAGCCCCCTGAAGCGACTACTGCTTGGTTGGGTCAGCCCTGTAATTCAGATCCTCTGCAGTGAACACAGCAAATCCTCCAATCGGATCTGCATGGGAGTAATCCCTCCCATTGATACTGATAGCAGCAAACAAGGCTCAACTACAACAGGAGGATATACACAGCCAAGAAATGGGGAGGCACAGGAGGAGTTGCTCCTGGAGAGCGCAGCTCAGATGAATGGGAAGGCTGCACTGCTGGGTCATATAGACGCCTCCTACACAAGACAACTCTACCAAGACCAGGAGACCTAGCAGCTCTAATTATCAAAAAAACAAAAAAAGAGAGGCAGCCAAAATGGGGAGACAAAAAAACATGCCCCAAATGAAAGAATAGAACAAAACTACAAGAAAAAAGAACTAAACAAAACGGAGACAAGCAATGTACCAGGTGCAAAGTTCAAAACACTGTTATAAGGATGCTCAATAAGGTGAAGAGTAGATGAACTCAGCGAAAACTTCAACAAAGAGATAGGAAAATGGCCTTGGCTCAGGTGTAGCTCAGTGGATTGAGCACAGGCCTGCAAACCAAAGGGTCACCAGTTCGATACCCTGTCAGGGCACACGCCTGGGTTGCAGGCCAGTTCCCCAGTGAGGGGCATGCAAAAGGTAACCATACATTGATGGTTACCTCCCTCTCTTTCTTCTTCCCTTCCCCTCTCTCTAAAAATAAATAAAAATAAAATCTTAAAAAAAAAAAAAAAGATAGGTAAATGGAGAGAGAAAACATTAAAAGAACAAGTCAGAAATGAAGAATAGAATCACTAAAATGAACAATACATTACAGGTAATCAACAGTAGACTAGATGAAGCAGAGAACCAAATCAACAATTTGGAAGCAGAAAACACCCAATCACAACAGAAAAAAAGAGAAAAGATTCCAGCCAAGATGGAGGCGTAGGTGAACACACTGTGCATCCTTGCACAACAAAAATTAAAGACAACAAGAATTAGAAACAAAACAACTAGAACTGAGAGAAAATTGAACTGTGTGGAAGTCCAACAACCATTCATCCAGACCGGTAAGAGGGGCAGGGTCGCGGGGGAAAAGAGTGGAGGAAGGCGGACCTGGGTGCACAGACAGCAGCAGCTAGCAGACCCCAGGCATGGGGTGGCAACGGTGCAGACCCAGTGAGGCCGTGCAAGGCAGCTGGCTGACCAGGTGGTCCCACATTCACACGCAGATAATCCAGGAGAAGGGAAAGAGGCGGAAGAGACTGGAATCCAAGAGAGAGACTGGAATCTGAGAGAGAGCAGAGAAAGTACCATTGTTCCCTATCAGACCCTGCCCCCACATACAGTGTCACTACCCAGTGACTGGGCTGCCCTGCCCTGGGGAACACCTAAGGCTCCACCCCTCACTACCTAACAGCCGCGACTAGACAAAAAAAAAAAAA
>PVKU01009571.1:0-53979 GCA_004027475.1 Anoura caudifer | reverse complement strand
AAGATTTTCTTTGAAGTTACAAGTTCTATTGTAGGTTTATCTTTGTTTGAGTCATTTTGAAAGGATGATAGAAAAACCCTTCAGTCTTAGTTGTAGGAACCTCATAACAAAAGTGTGATATGTGAGAAACGATGATGGATCATCTCTAATTCCAACATCCATGTGTGATAAAACAGTGACTTTTCTATTTTATACTTTTTAAAGATAGATACCAGTTCCCTTTCTGACTCCAGCTCTTACTCCCATTCCCATCCCCCATGTATATGAGCAGGGAATGGAAGTGTGTGTGTATGTGTATGTGTGTATTTTATTTGAACATATAAATATTATATTTCTCATCTATGTGTCAGAGGCAAAAAGGGTGCCTTAGAGTTGAGTATCTGATGAAGTACATTACTGGTCTCTTCTCTACTTACAGGGTTGAATTTAGTAGTGTTAAAACCCACCCCAGTGTTTGACATAAAGTAATAATGACCTACATACAACCACTCTGACCTTGGTCAATTATTTAACCCTTTCTGAACCTCAGTTTCTTCATCAGTAACATAGAGATAATAATACCCTTCTTTTAGGGTAGCATGTATTACAAGAGCTAGTCCTTATAATATTTTTATTATGGAAACATACAAAGCACTTAGAACATGTTGATATGATTACACAGATGATAATGGAGTCAGCTCAAGCTGGAAGAGGATACACAAGGGGAGACCCCCTAAAAAAACAGAATTTACATATAAAATACTGTATTGTATATTTATTCTTACATGTTCAAACTTCAGTCATCTTTAAGGTACTGTCCATTTAATGCAATACACCTATTGAGACATTTTTCCACTGCTCCAGTTATTGAATTCATCAATTTTATGCCTTTTCATGCTTCTGTTGTTTGTTTTTCTTTTTCTTTTTTTTTTTTTTTCCACCTTTTCCACATCAGCAAAATGTTTCCCTTTTTTCATTAAGGGAAACAAAAAATTGCTCAGGGCAGGATCATGTGAATAGGGAGGGTGGGGCACAGGGGTCATGCCATTTTTGGTCAAAAACTGCTGAACACTCAGTGTGGTGTGGACAGGTGCACTCATAAATTACCCATCATGAAATGGGCAAAAGCGTTGAAAGAGTCTTCAAAAATAGCCAGACTAGCCCTGGCCAGTGTGGCTCAGTTGGTTGGGAATCCTCCTGCAAACCCAAAGGTTGCTGGTTCAATTCCCAGTCAGGGTACTTGCCTGGGTTGCAGGCTCTGTGCCTGCCCCTGTGAGGGCCCTTGCAGAAGGCAGAAGGCAACCTGTCCATGTTTCTCTCTCTCTCTTTCTCTGTCCCTTCCCCTCTCTTGAAAATGAAATAAAAAATTTAAAAAAGAATTTCTAAGTAGCCAGATTATACAGAAATGTTTTTTCTCTGCATTTTTCTCAGCCTCTGTTGTAACTGACATCTTCTAGTCTTCCAGTATAAGTCCTGACTAATTTGGGTTGTTTTGAATTTGCCTTGACAGCTACAACTTTCTTTTAAATTCTAGGGTCATCACCAGTATCATCACCAAGGAAGTCTTCTCACCCGGTCATAGATTTTTTCAGTTCGAATCTTTTAGGTGACTCTTCTTCAGCAGGGTCTAATTCTAGTCCTGCAGGTGTTCATGAACTAGCTGTGGGTGATCTTCTTGTTTCTGAAGAAAACCTTCAAAAGGTGGAAAATGTACTGGATCTTTGGAGTTCAGGCCTTAAGGTACTATTATTGAATTAGCATAACAGTTTTGCTCTTAATTCCATTGTTTTTCTTTTCTTTTAATTAAAAGGTTTTTCTTTTTTTATCTTTAGTTTTATAAGATCAGTGCAGTGTCTTAAATCTGTACTTCTCAGTCTTTAACATCCATATAAATCACCTGGGAATCCTGTTGAATTGCAGCTTCTTGGTCTTGGTGAGGGCCTGAGACGCATTTCTAATAAGCTCTCAGGTGATGCTGCTGGTTCAGAAAACATACTTTGAATAGCATTGTTTTAAACAGCCTTGAACATTCTACTGAATTTCTCAGAGGTTTTGAAAGACCCACCTGCGTGACTGAGATGCTCACTGAGCCTTTGCTGCATCGTAGCTGTGACTAATGGAAATGTCTCCTTTCACAGGAAACACAGAAGCCAATTTTAGCGACATATATTCTCTTTATAGCCGCTCTTACAGCACCACAATATATAACTGATGTATCTATAAAAATTGGTTCTTATTTTGGTGATGTTAGTGGCCTTTAAGTAAAACAAAGTTTTATAGAAATGGCAGGGGGGGGTTTGCTATTTAAATATAATTAAGAAAATAATAATTTTTCTGAAGCAGTTTGAGAAAACAAAGCTGAGTATTCACATGAGTGGATACATAATGGTCATGACAGTAGTGGCATCTGTATTTCTCAGTTATTTGAACTATAAATTCCAGATAAAATCTTTCAGTATAGCTTCTACCATTTTCCCCAAGGGAAGAGGTTTCATACTTCCAATCATGGTGTCAGTCAACCGAAATTGTGTACCACCAACCATTTATATTGTTCTGTATTCAGATAACATGATTATTTGGTCTTTTTACTTAGGCCAGTCAGTAGGGTGAAAATGGGTCAGACTTAGCCATTTGCTAAAGTGGCCATTGTGCAAAATGATTTGGGGGAAGAAAGCATCAACTCCCGCAGTTCCCACCAGCCTTCCCTACCTAAGTAACTGCTCAGTCCTACGGCTCAGTGTGGGGCATAGCCCCTACATTTCTTTTTTCTTGATCTATCTTAATATGGGCATTTAAGTCCTTGAATAAACAAAGGGCCTGTTTATGAGTGCCTGAGACCTGGAATTTTTTTAAATTACGAGATTTCATACAGAATAACTTAAAATAGGAAAAGTTTCATTACCTTAGTATAGTGAATGTGAACTAAGAAGAACTGTAACTGTTGAACTTGTAAACATTTTTATTAGTGATTTTATTTTTTAAGAAATAGCTCTCATGTTGATTGCTTGTTCTGATTTTTTTTTAAATGTTTCTAAATTTTAGTGTAATTCTAAGCACCATTAAGGAACAAACTGCTTAGTTATTAATATCTTTACTTTTCAGACAAACGTCATATCTGAACTAACGAAATGGAGACTAAATTTTATTGACTGGCATCGTATAGAAATGAAAAAAGAGAAAGAAAAACATGCAGCACATTTAAAACAACTGTGCAACCAGATCAACAGCTTGAAGGAGCTGCAAAAAGCCTATGAAATCTCTATTGGGAGAAAAGATGAGGTGTCCTTTTTTTATATTTCTTTTTAACTAAGATTCAGTAAATGTCTTACTAAATAATAAACACCAGGAAGTGGTTTTTTAGGTCATGCAAGATACAAGGGGAGGATCACTTCAGAAACTGGTAGAAAAATAGGTGCATAGATATATCATTTATTCTTCCTATTAAACATGCTATGGTCAGGCCATTTTATTATCTTTGAAATCAACTTCAGTGTGCTTGAAGTGTTAAGAGTGCATGCTAAATGTGGGAACACTGATTTTTTTCTTCCTGACTGCCCTTAAAAGAACATTAGAGAACCAGCATTATCCACATTTTAAACCATCCTTTTTAGGGGTCATACTAAATATCTCACTTCTATCTGTGATACGCTTTTAATCGCAGATGAAGTCTTTTCTTCTTTTATTGATAAACAGCACTTTTTTTTTATCCTCACCCAAGGACATTTTTCTTCATTGCGTTTAGAGAGAGGGGAAAGGAGAGAGAGAAACATTAGCTGGTTGCCTCCCTGATGGACTAGGGTTTGGACCTGCAACCCTTTGGTACAGGATGATGCTCCAGCCAACTGAGGCACACAAGTTGGGGCAGCAAACAGCACCTTTTATTTCACTTTGTGTTAGCCTGTTAAGAACCTGAGAGTCAGGTTCAGGTGTCTGCTGATTTTGTGCCTCCAGACAGCAACTTAAAGCAGATGGGCAACAAATCTGTGGCTGCCCCCAGGAGGATGGTGGCTTTCAGAGAAGAGGGACTCACAGCAAAGACTTCAGTTGCTTGTCTGCAAATGCATCACTTACTATTCTAGATAGAGATTATGACTATTTAGAATTAACTGGATAAAGATTACGGGTTTTTCAAAATAAAAAAAACAAAACATACATTTCTATTGGTATTACAAGGTATAATATAAAATTGAACTTTTTCATAGTCTAATTTTTTGAAACAGATATTGTTAGTCATTTTCTCTATTACCCTCAAAACTATATCCTAAGGTTTTTTAATGTTTGAAGTTTAATGTTTCAAATTTTAAAGTATCACACATAAAAAGAGTTGTATGTATATGTCGAATTTTTGAAAAATGAAAAAAGTGAATAACCATGTGCCAACATACAGCTTAAGAAAGAGAATGTTAACGATATCTAAGAATGTGTGCCCTTTTCCATTTTCGAAAATTTACACAATGGAATACTACACAGCAGAGCGAAAGAATGAACTCCTACCTTTTACAACAGCATGGATGGAACTGGATAATGTTATGCTAAGTGAAATAAGCCAGGCAGTGAAAGAAAAATACCATATGATCTCACCTATAAAACTAATGAACAAAATAAACTAATGAATAAAATAGAACCACAGGCATGGAAACATGGAACAGACTGACAGTTACCAGAGCGGAGGGGTCATGGGAGGGGAATAAGGATGGAAAGAAGGGGAAGGGGCTAGTCAAGTGTGAATGACCCACAGACATGGACAGCAGTGTGGGCACTGACTGTGGGAGCAGGAGGTGGGATAGGCAGAGGAGGGCAAAGGGGGGAAAATTGGGACAACTGTAATAGAATAACAGTTCTAAAAAATGAAAATTATTTAAAGAATCAGAATAAATGTCTCTCAGTAAATGAGTCCAGTTTCCAAAATCTCTTTTTAATGTGGCCTTTTTTTCAGATACATTTTAGTTACTCGGTTCTTTTTAAGAGTGACTATATTCTTAGAATTTAAAAGATTTCATGGCTTGTTATTAAAAAGAACAAGAATAATATCACTGAAGAAGTACATCAAAGTATATCAGTTATTTGCTTTTATGAGTTTATTGAATACAGAACAAAATTATTAAACAGTTGAGAAACATCTTATTAAAGGTACTAAAAGTATTTTAGGGAATAGGAAGATGTTTAAAATCTGACCTCCGCCTTCAATTCTAGTCAATAAAGACTTTTTTGTGTATGTAGCAAAACTTTCAATGTATGGTTGTTTTTCTAAAATTAAATGTTGGTGACCATACAGGGTTGGGCAGAAGTAGGTTTACAATTGTGAGTACGTGAAACACAGAGTTTATTCTTATATTATTTTTTAATTACTGTATTATCTTCCATAAGAAAAACTATAAAACTACTTTTGCTCCACTGGTATTCATTCTTTTTTTTTTTCCTATTTTAGTTTAAACTTGTATTTATTTATTCTTTTATTGTATTTTTTTCCATTACCATTTTCATGTGTGTAAAATTTTTTTGGTGATTACCAAGATACACATGGGATTTCTTTTCTCTTTTGCTCCCCTTCATTCATTGGTATGTAATATATTCATGTTGGGCAGTTTTTTGGGTTTTTTAAAGATAATAATGAGGTTAACTGGATGAATATAGTAGTGATCCATAGGTATTCTCTGGCATTTGTTGATATATGAGAAAAATCGCTTTACCAGTTGCTGTTATTACAACATCAGAATAATTGGTTTAACTGCTGCTTACAGGTGATTTCCAGCTTGTCTCATGCCATAGGCAAGCAAAAGGAAAGGATAGAGTTGATGAGAACGTTCTTCCACTGGCGAATTGGCCATGTCAAATCCAGGCAGGATGTAAGTATAAAAATGAAAAGACGGCTGACAAATATTAGACTCCTGAACTTGAACGTGTTTAGGATCATATATTAGAAAAAAGTCAAAGAAGGTTTATTTTCTTGTAAGTCAAAATGAATTTACAATTTAATGTAGCTCTGATTTTAAATGAATTTGATTCAGTATAGTTTGGGATACAATATAGTGTGGTTATAACTGTAGTCATAGTATAGCTCATATTTTATAGATCTATTGATATATCATTTCCTACTTCATAATACATCAATAAGAATTGTGCCTAAATTACAAACACCCTGGTAATGGAATGCCTTTAACAGATTTGACTCAGATGAGATTATGTGGAGAAAAAATTTACAGTCTTTAACATGTATGCTGCCTGTATTGTTTCTACTTCTAAAGTGCCGCGATACATTTTCTCAAGAAGAGGCAATGTTATATTTATACATTATAAAATTGTATAAATGTTTATTGTGTAGACTTGCCTTAGAGTAAGAATTAAAGAAAGCCATGTCTATATAGCTTTTTAATTATACTCACTTTGTACATAATTTAAATTTGAACATTCTTTATTTTAATTAAATAAGAGCTGAATCAATATATCAGAGTAAATATAAACTGAGACAGAATAATAGTTTATTGTGTCAAATTTGAAAAGTATGAGTATGGACTTCAAGTCAAGATGGAGGCATAGTAAATATGGTTTGCCTCCTTGCACAACCACATCAAATTTCAACTAAAATATAGAATGGCCATCACTCAGAGCCATCAGAAATTGAGCTGAATGGAAGTCTGACAACTACAGAATTAAAGAAACCACATCCATCCAGACTGGTAGGAGAGGCAGAGATGGGAATGGGTTGGTATCACATCCATATATGGTAGATAAAAATTTGGGAGGACTATCTCAGGAGCAAGGAGTCCAACCCCAGCCCAGGGTTCCAGTGCCAGGAAGAAAAGTCCCCATAACTTCTGGCTGCAAAAACCAGGGCAGTTTGAGTTGATAGAAGAAACTTTTGGAGTCCCAAGCAGTTTCCCTTAAGGAACCCACACAGGAACGTACTCAGACTTGCTCCCTCTGAGCTCCAGCACTGGGGTAGCAGCTTAAAAGGCACCAGTGACATACAGGGAGGAACTCAAGTGTGTGGCATCAAGGCGGGAGCTGGGGGACAGTTTTCTCCCAGATGGAAAGGAAGGCAGAGGCCATTGTCCCTTTTCTGAGCCCTCCCCACACAGAGCCGGGAGGCAGGTGCCATATCTGAGACTCTATCAAGCTAGATAACACTGTTTGCCCCACCCTGGAGATCCCCAGAGACTCCATCCCACCCAACTTACAGCCATTAACAATGGCTTTTCCATATGATTGACTGGTCTTGGCTCATGCTTCACAACTCCATAAATCCTATTAACCAAACAACAGCAGGCCTCAGTATATCCTGAACTTCCTGTTCCATAGCCCCAGGCAGGAGTTATAGCAGCTCTACCTAATACATAGAAACAGAAATAGGGAGGCTTCAAAAAGAGGAGACAAAGAAACACAGCCCAAATGAAAGAACAGATCAAAACTCCAGAAAAAGAACTAAACAAGATGTAGATAAGCAATCTATCAGATGCAGAGTTCAAAGCACTGATTGTAAGGATGCTCAAGGAACTTAGGACCTCAGCAGCATGATAAAGGTCCAGTCAGAAACAATAGATACACTAATTAAAATAAAGAACAATTTACAGGGAAACAACAGCAGAATGGATGATGCCAAAAATCAAATCAATGATTTGGAACATAAGGAAGCAAAAAGTCAACCAATCAGAACAACAAGAAGAAAAAGGAAATTAAATTCTAAAGGTTAAAGATAAAGAGAGTTCTTAAAAGCAGCAAGAGGAAGGAAGTTACATACAGGGGAGTTCCCATAAGACTGTCAGCTGACTTTTCAAAAGAAATTTTGCAGACCAGAAGGGATTGGCAAGAAATACTCAAAGTCATGAAAAGCAGGGACCTATGGCCAAGATTGCTGTACCCAGCAAAGCTATCATTTAGAATCAGAGGGCAGCTAAAGAAAAAACTAAAGGAGTTCATCATCACCAAACCATTATTATATGAAATGTTAAAGTGACTTATTTTAAAAAAAGATCAAAATTAGGAACAAGAAAATGGCAAAAAATACAAATCTATCAACAATTGAATCTGTAAAACAAATGAAGCAAACAGGAACAAAGACAGAATTATGGATATAGTGAGAGTTTTGCTAGTTACCAGAGGGGAGGGGAGTATGAGGGAATGGGTGAAGAGGTAGAGGGATTAAGAAGTACAAATAGGTAGTCACAGAATAGCCATGGGGTGTGAAGTACAGTATAGGGAATGGAGCAGGCAAAGAACTTACACACATGACCCATAGACATGAACAATGGTGTGGGGACTGCCTGAGGAGGAGTGGGGTGCTGGGTAGAGGGGGGCAAAGGGAGAAAAATTGGGACAACTGTCATAGGATAATCAAAATTTTAAAAAGTTTTTAAAAATGAAAAGTATGAGTATGTATATATCCTACATCAAGTATAAAGGCTCAACAGTGCAGAGAAAAAAAATATATATATAAATCTTTCATGTAATGCTCATGTGAGCCATCAAGTGAGCGCTGCGCGTTTAGTTCTAAGAGGTTAATATTTGAGGAAAAGGTATTTCTATTATAAAGTATGATTTTTTTCTTTAAGCATACTTCTTAGTGCTTTCATTTTTTATTCCAATAGATTAAATTTACATTAATCAAACTGAAAAGAGCTATGTAAAATGAGTTTATACCATATTTTGAAAGTTATTTATCAAGTGACATAATAAGACTATATTATGTTTAAATGTTAGCTAAAATAGTTGAAGCTGCCATCACTTTTTGAATAGCTTTTCAAATGTAAGAAAATTGAAAATTGGAACTACTTCAAAAGAATTTAAATTCATTGATAAAAAGAATGGCATATATTCCTGTTTGGATCCGTATGACACTATATATGATGCAAAGTATGTAAATTAAGTTAATCTTGCTTATGGTTGTGGCTACTAAACTGAGGAGAAAGCTGTGCCACCTGAAGCCACAGTGCGCTTCCTGCCTCCCAGCCCCTCTGTTGTTCTCCTGGCCCTACTGTCAGCTCAAGGGCATGCAGATTCAGAACTAAGATGGCAATTGGCAAGTTACTCATTTTCTTTCACTTGTTTGTTGTTGTTGTTGTTGTTTTTTTCCACTAACTTGATTAGTTACTTAAAGTGATATAGTGGATAGGAAAGAGTTTAGGTTCTAGGATAAAGCAAGGATGACTTTTTCCGGTCTACTGTGTGACCTGGGTAGATTACTTAACCACTCTAAGCCTGTTCTCCTTTCTGCAGATAATAATTACACAGGATTGAATGATTATGTGCAATGCTTACCATGCTGTTACATTTCTTCTTACTACAGCTGATACATTTTCCAGTACACTGTGTTTTAAGGTCATGTCACTTTCATTTAGGTTTACGAAGGGAAGCTAGCTGACCAGTACTTCCAAAGAACTTTACTGAAGAAAGTCTGGAAAGCCTGGCGTGCCATAGTGCAGAAGAAGTGGAAAGATGTGGTGGAGCGAGCTTGTCAAGCAAGAGCTGAAGAAGTTTGCATCCAGATTTCCAATGACTATGAAGCCAAAGTTGCTATGGTAAAACATTTTCTTTATAATTTTCGCTTTCCTTTAATAGAAATAAACATGGGTAGCATCACTCACAGTTAGTCTGCAGTTAGGCAGCATGACCTAGTTCTCTAATTCCAAAAGTCAGATGAGACTACCTGACTATTTGGGAAAGAACAACACTAAGTCAGACTTACAGACTTATTTATTCTTTCAAATGTTGTAACTCTTATGGCCTCCAAACTTGTGTTGGATTTCTTGTGTGTAGACATGTACCTGTCTCTTGAAAATGTAAATCACCCATAGATTCTTGCATCTCTAAGAAAGGACACATTCTTATCCTCTTCTTTGGCTTTTATTTAGCCAAGAATAGAGACCAAACACCAAAAATGTTTATCCTCTTGTTAATTTAAATAAACTTTATTGATATAAGGTTGATTTAAAGCAGTTGTATATGAATTGGAATTATTTTCCTGTTGACTTTGAATAATAAAATAAGCATTGTTTCCATGGGAATACATTTAAAACTCAAAATGAAATAAAAATCATACTGAAGAATGCAGTAGGCCTCTTGAAATCAAATACTAACAGAAAAAAATCATCATTATAGTACGAGTTCTTAATATTAAAAGTCAATGTCATAATACAGATAATTTTCTGCAATTGAAAATGACATGCAAAAAATAGAGTCTGTTTAGATTTGGTCTATGGGAAAGTGTGTTGTAACTAATACCACTTTGCACTTTAAATTCTATAGTAACATTTAGGTTTTTAAAAATTCTGTTAATATTACAGGCATATAGTTATTTTTTTTCTAAAGTAGTGAGGGCTCTCTGTGGCCCTTAATGTATTTTGTTTAACATCCTACCTAAAAGATCTACAGAAAGAAATGGCATATCTTTTTGTATAATTAAAACACATCAGCAGCCTTCAGTGGGACTGGTATGAAATTCCCCTTGTTTGAACTTTGACTTTATAGTTAGAAATGAAAATGGTTTGTTGACAGAGACAAAAGAAATTGAGACACATAGCAGAAGAGGTATGTGGAAAATTGTATTTAGTATTTCACCTATTAATAACTTCACAGAATAAGTTTATTTTTTAACAATAAATAATATTCTTTCTTGTATCATGAATCTTTCTTTTTAAAAAAAAACTTCCTTATTTTAGTTATCTGGAGCTTTGGAAAATGCAAAGGCTGAAATCCAAAGAATGCAGCATGAAAAAGAGCACTTTGAAGATTCCATGAAGAAAGCTTTCATGCGGGGTGTTTGTGCATTAAATCTTGAGGCCATGACAATATTTCAAAACAGAAATGATACAGGTCAGTGCCTTACTTACCATTCTCTGCCTACTTTCAGAAAGGACTTGGGATTTCAGTGACTGTTATGGCCTACAGTGCTAACCTTCTGCAACAGCTACGTCTCATCCAGGCACTGTATTTTTAACTTCATAGTGTCGTTCCATTTCCAGTTTTAAATGTCATGAAAATTCACTCATGTGGGGTTACTTATGGTATCTTAGATATGAACAAGTAAACTGTCAACTCTTAAGTATTTAGGTTCGATGTTACCATAATGCTTTGAATGTGTAACATTTTTAAGGCTCTTTAATAATTATCATGCCTTTAAGTTCAAAACTTCTATTGTTTTTTCCTAAGTAGCCAAATTCTTTGGACTATTTTTTAATTAAATATTTCTTATCTAGTCATGGTTTCCTGTTTTTAAATATTGCTTGTTCTCCAGTTTAAGAGAAATCTCAACTAAAACTCATTTTCAGTAGTTATAAACAGGACTATCTAAAGAAGTAAAAAAATAATAATAATTTTATTTCAAGAAAAGTCATATATGGCTTGGATCTGAGTTGTTTGTGTCAGTTTCATCAGCATGGCTTGGAAGAGCATATGACAAGAATCCTTTGCCACCAATTTACAATTAGCCCTATTTTCCTTATTGGGTTTTAGTTTTCTTCTCTGAATAAAGAAGATAATTTACCTTTTTTACCTGTTTAATAGGCAGGTCTTGTGGGAATACAGTGAAATATACTTGAAAACACTTCAAACGACAAAAAATAACTTGGGCCTGTAAGATGATAGTTGCGATATGGTTACTGTAGTCTTCATTCATTCAAGTTGGCCTCCCGTGCTTCATGCAAACATATGAATATTTTTGCAGTATTATAGTAAATCCTATCTGAGACTCATGGTTAACTTATCAATGAAATAATTTCATTTTGTAACAGCATTAACATGATTTCATTCCAGGGAATAACTCCTCTGTGCTTGTGCCTCTTTTTTGTGCATCAGTAAACTTTTATTATTTAAATTGTTCATGTTGCAAGTAGCAGTGAGTTAAGGCAAATTGTTTTCTCTCTGAAACAGTTTGACTGTGTGGCCCATATGTAAGTTAGAAACTTAGAATTACAGATTATCAAGGCTAAATAGTTTATCTTGCTGATACCCCAAGTGTGCTTGATTTATGTAATAAATGGTCTTTTAATTGAGTATCAATGCTGAAAACAACTCACTATGTCCAATAATAGGACAGTCTGCTTTCAGTTCTAATTATTAGCAAGTTAAATGTATTAAATTGAAAATTTAAGTATCTACTTAGAGGAGATATTAGGTTTCACAAGTAAGGTGATAAATTATTATTAGAACTTATATGTAATTTCTTAAATCCGTTTTTCATAATCTACTTATGAAGATTATGAATTGACTTAGGACAAAGTATTTTGACACTTTTATAAACTGAACATCTTAAATAAATACAGCTGCCTCCTACAGGCAAACATTCATAACAGGATTCAGAGAAAATGCATTCTGATAATTACCCAACATTTGTTTTGCTCCTGTTGCATTCACATTTAGCATCTTCTGCAGCTAATGCCAAGTTCTGGGAACCCAGCTGTTTTGAGTGGCCTTGTGCTTTATTTTAATAGTGAGGGACAGATATAACAGGAATAAGAAGACAGAGTAAGCAGTAGTGTTGGTGGAGCTACCAAAGGTAAAAGTTCAATGTACAAGGCAAGATCAAAAAAAACAGGAATTATCTTCTGGAGGGCAGGCCCCTTGTAATGCAGGCTTCCCCCGCTAGGTGAATGTTCTAGGAACTCCTCTGTATCAGTGTACCAGCTGATGTTATTGTGAGAGGTTGTATTTGGCTTCAGTGAATTTTTTTGAAGACTCAAAAAAATGTTTGCCCATTTCATGATAGGTGATTTACTAGTGCAATTCCCCACACTGTGCTGAGTGTTCAGCAGTTTTTGACCAAAAATGGCATGATCCCTGTGCCCCACCCTCCCTATTCACCTAATCTGACCCTGCAAGACTTTCTGTTGTTTTCCCGGATGAAAAAAGTCCTCAAAGGGAAATGTTTTGCTGATGTGGAAGAAGTGAAACAAAAAAATGGCAGAAACACTAAAAGGCATAAAATTGATGAGTTCAAAAACTATTTTGAGCAATAGAAAAAAAGTCTCAATAGGTGTAGCGCATCAAATGAAGAGTACCTTGCAGGTGACTGAAGTTTAAACACATAGGAATACACAATTTTTTTACAAATAAATTCCATACTTTTGGGGGTCCCCCCTCATAATCTAATGCTGGATTTGCTCTGTGATGTTTAGGTTTTTGGCATTTTAAAGACAGCTATTCTCACAAGAAAAAAATTACATTTGGCCCCTTTTCTTCTTTTAAGACAAGTGCTTTTTATAAGGCAATTTTTTTATTTAAAAAAATTGTAATCCTCACCCAAGGATATGTTTATTGATCTTAGAGAGAGAGGAAGGGGGCGGAGAGAAAAACAAACATCAATGTGAGAGAGAAACATCAATGGTTGTCTCCCATACACGCCCCAGCCAGGGATCAAACCCACAAGCTAGGTATGTGCCCTGACCAGGAATCGAACCTGCCATCTTTTGGTGTATGGGACCATGCTCCAACCAACTGAGCCACCCAGCCAGGGCATAATGCAATTTTTAATAATGCAATGTTCCTAATATATCTGTCTTGTTAGAACAAAACTAGTATTTGATTTTTTTATTTTTCCTGATTCTCTGCTGTCATCTGCAGTGCATCTCAGTTTATGGCAGTTAAAGTAAGAATAACTATGAAAACTTAGTTACCTCACAAACAGGAACTGCATACATCCACCCACATCAGTGAGAGATGGTCACCTGCCTTTCTTCCAGGGAGTCCCTTGGCCAGACATGACCTGTGCATTGGTCCCACATGTCATACTAAGTCTACCACTCACCTAGAAAGTGACAGTCAGAATCACTTTCTATCAAAAACATGCTAAAACTCAGTGTGTGTATGTGTATGTGTGGATTTCAAAGTAAAAGTATTTTATATTGAATTAGTCCTTTTCATAAAATGATTTCAAAAGACTCTGCGTTAGAATCCTCATTAAACTTTGTTAATAAAGATTACATATTTTACAGACATGTAGTCTAAGAAAAGGGCTTATTCCAAAGCCCAAATTTGTAGATGGAAAGAGAACAACCTAGAAAACTTTATCTACAGGGTTACACACTCTATTCAGATAGTCTGAAACATCTCAGTGACTGAATTGTGAAACCCTCACCCTAGTCTCTGGCATCACACAGAGTTTTAGAAATTTTATCCAAATTTTAATACTGGGAGTGAAAACTCTAAAAAGTACCCTTTATCCTAGCTTGTAACCTGACTATCAAATGCACAGTTCAAAGCACTGGTGATTAGGATGCTCACAGAATTGGTTGATTTTGCTTACAAATTAGATGAACAAATGAAGGCTACAATAAGTGAAATGAAGAAAAACGCACAGGGCACCAATAGAGATGGGAGGAAAACTGGGACTCAAATCAATGGAGCAGACCAGAAGGAAGAAAGAAACGAACAGAAAACAAGGAAGAAACAAGAATTCAAAAAAAAATGAAGAGAGGCTTAGGAACCTCCAGGACGTCTTTAAACATCCCAACATCCGAATTATAGGGGTCCCAAGAAAGGGAAGAGGAAGAGCAACAAGTGGAAAGCTTATTTGAACAAATAATAAAGGAGAACTTCCCCAATCTGGCAAAGGAAATAGACTTCCAGGAAGTCCAGGAAGCTCAGAGAGTCCCAAAGAAGGTGGACCCAAGGAGGAACACACCAAGGCATATCATTATTACATTAGCCAAGATTAAAATGAAGGCGAGAATTCTAGAAGCAGCAAAGGATAAGGGGACAGTCACCTACAAAAGAGTTCCCATCAGACTGTCAGCTGATTTCTCAAAAGAGACCTTCCAGGCAAGAAGGGGCTGGAAAGAAGTGTTCCAAGTCATGAAAGTCAAGGACCTATATCCAAGATTGCTCTATCCAGCAAAGCTGTCATTTAGAATGGAAGGGCAGATAAAGTGCTTCTCAGGTAAGGTTAAAGTTCAAGGAGTTCATCATCACCCAGCTCTTATTATAAGAGATGTTAAAGGGACTTATCTAAAAAAAAAACATGATCAAAAATACAAATAGTAAAATGACAACAAACTCATAACTATCAACAACTGAACCAAAAAAAAACAAAAATGAACTAAGCAAACACCTAGAACAGGAACAAAATCACAGAAATTCAGATCACATGGAGTGTTATCAGCAGGGAGGGGCCAGGGGGTGAATGGGGGAAAAGGTACAGGGAATAAGAAACATAAATGGCAGGTACAAAATAGACAGGGGTAGGTTAAGAATAGTATGGGAAACAGAAGCCAAAGAACTTAACATTTATCACCCATGGACATGAACTACGGTGGTGAAATGATGGTCGAAGGTGGGGTACAGGGCAGAGGGGAATAAAGGGAAGTAAAAAATGGGACAACTGAAATAGCATAATCAAACTATATCAAGATTTAAAAAATTGTAGCTATTATGTATTTTTTCTATTTTTTCTTATCCCCTTTATCACCCTCCTCCCTGCACCCTAACTATTATGTATTTTTATTGTTGGGGGTGGGGGGGTAAAAGCAATCTTGGAAGAATTTTAATGGAATTAATTTGATTTATAGGGCTAGACCTCACAAATAATAAAAAGGAAGAATATGGTCCCGGTGTTCAAGGAAAAGAGCATGCTGTTTATTTGGATCCTTCGGCTCCTCCAATACCCTCATCAGTTGCACCAGCACCATCCTCATCAGCAGCCACCGTGGGAGTGACCAGCACTGCTGCCTTTCCCTCTGTGGCTTCCATCACTTCCACCGGGGCTGCTTCCGCTTCCTACACCCACCTTCCTGTTTCTGCTCCTCTCGGTGCTGGACCTACAGCTTCTGCTGCACCAGAAGAAATGGTTAGTGAGGTCCATGCGCTGGAAAAGCGTTCACAACTTGTTTGCATATTGAATATTTTGAACTTAGAACTATTTTCTCATAGAGAAAAATGCCTATATGGTTTTAGGCCAAGTCACAGAAAGTAATTAATACACAAAGTGGCTAAAACATTAATTTGTAGGTTCTATTAAAAGTTCTATTACAGTAGTGATAATTGAACAAAACTAAGTAACTTCTTCGTTTTACATTTGCCAAAACTACTGGGGAAAAATAGATTTAATTTAGAGGGTTTTTTTTAATTTTAAAGAAAACTTGTTATATTAAAGGACTTAGGAGGTAATGGTTCTTTTGTATATTTGCTGTTCAATGGCAGCTTTCCCTTTTCCTGGATGCCGGCATGTTGTTAACAGTACAACTCCATAGTAACACCATCTTGATTTGGTTAGGCTTTACTTTTTAATTCACAAATGAAGTGAAAATAGGAACAGTGTTCCTAGAGTCACCATTACAGAATGCTTCAAGGGGAAGAGTGTTGTCTGGGGGTGGAGTAATTGTGCGAGAACTGACCCAAAGTGAAAAGAACCATGCTTTTAACACGGTAAGAATTGCAGAGAGAGCACCTCGTTCTTCTGATTCCTCAGCCTCCTGGTGCTAAACCTGTATCTTCCGTGTTTCTCAGAGAAAGGTGTAGGGATACAAGGCAAGCTTGTCAGACCCACCTCTGCAGGGCTTTTTTTTAGAACACTGTACCCTTCCCTCCTGTAGCTCAGCACAAAGGTAGGTGTAATTTTATAAAGATCCTGAGATGGTTTTGATGTGCTTGTCTTCCTCCTCTTCCCCACATGACCATTTATTTACACAGGAGAAAAGGTAATGGCAGAACAGGTCTTAGGTCTTACAGTTCCCCCGCAGGCCATTGGAAGGCGCCTTTGCTCAGAGTCAGCAGGGCAATTGGTCATCCCTAGCATTCCAGCTGCCTTTTGAGAACTCCTAACTTTAGGGAAAAATATATTGAGATCTGCTCTTTATCATGTTTGCTCTTGATTGAAAGAAGTTTAAAAAAAAGTTTGTTAAGAGAAATTTGAACGTGTGAGGGAGGTTTGACTTAGAAATAAGACACCAAAATTCAACCCTGAATATGTTCAGCTGTGTTTATTTTTCATGATTATGCACTTTGAATTGTGATTCTATACAGATGATCTCATTTAAATAAACATTTAAATTTCTGGTTTGTCATTCACGTTGCATATAACACACATGAGCTAGATTTTTTCAAAATTCTCTTAAAATATGACTATACCGTTTATTCATTTACATTTATATATCTGAAAATGCATGGGAAGAATTGAATGAATGAGTGTGCTTACCATCCTTTTTGTTACTAACTTTTAAACACAATTGGTCACCTGAGTTAATTTTGAAGTCTTTGAAACTTGAAAAGCAGCCCTTCTTCACCCTCACCCCTCCAACTATGTTCTACTCCTTCAGAAACAAATACACATTCAATTTCATTCACAGATGTACAGTCTTTAGGGCTAGGAAGAGAAGAGAATCACAAATCAAAGTGTAAGGCTAGTTTTGTCCTTCCTTGTATAATTGTAATACTCAGATTCACCTCAGTCTGTTTTCTTGTTTTTAAGAGGAACCAAAATAACAAAAGTAGGATTTACAGTTGTTCGTATTTAATGCAATAAATAATAATACAAGAATAAGCTCTGTTTTGTGCACTCACAACTGTACACCTACTTTTCCCCCACCCTGTATATTAGTTGGATAACTTACCTAATGTGAAATCATTGTTGTTAGGAACAAGAAAAAAAGAGACATTCATGATCCAGGCCCAGTTATTGTTCTCTCCATTTTAATCACAGAGGCTTCCTGCGGACATTCAAAACTTTTTCCAGTCTTCCTCAGTATATCCAGTAGCTAAAGGGAAGAGTGTGATTTGGGAAACAAATAACTGGAGAAAAGAGGATAATCATTCTAGTGAAATAATCTCCTCACTTGTAAAAGTCTTTCCTTTCTGCATACATCCTCAATATGTTAAATGTTAGAATTTCATGGTGGGAAACATTTTTCAAAAAATACATTAGGCAGTTATACAAGCAAATAAATTGCAGTTCATGTGTTTAAGCAATAGATGGTGCTTTGCTTTTTCTAACTCCATGTGAGATATATAACTGAGCGATTTTCAGTGGATTTTTAAGCTGTTTAGTAAAGTTTCTCTTCTAACTTTCTCTTCATCTGAATGAGTATGACAGGGTATCATTAGGCCATTGCTGCTGCTCTCCCATTTTGTAAAAGATGAGCTTGAGGCTTACAGAGAGTGACTTGGTTGTGGGCATGATTAGTAACAGAAGTAGAATATTTCAGTTCCCTTTCTTTTCTTATTCCTTTTGCTTTTGGCCCAGCTAATGTAATTAGTTGTCAGAGGGGAAAAAGTGAGTACACGTATGTATTGCTCCTGATGTAATTATAATTTTTTACAGAGCGTTGTCTAGCAGGAAGCAACAAAAGCTGTAAAAGCTACTGTGTATGACCTTTTGATCTGATCATTGCATTGTTTTGCATGTATTCTACAGAAAATCTCATAAGAAAATGGGAATTCTTTTTTTACAAAACTTTGCTATGTATATATAATAGTAAGAAAACTGAGATAATTAGATAAACTGTAGTTTGTTGGCTTTAAAATCTCTCAAAAATTATAGCAGTTCTCTATTCGTGAAAAAGTATACTAAAAAAGCTAAGAAAAAAGGCAGAACACAAAGCATATGCTTAATGATGATATTAATTATGCATAAGGATCCGAAGAGTCCATAGAACAGATGAGTGGTTGGCCAGGGATAGGGGTGGTGGGGGAAGGGAGATGGAGATGACTGAAGGGTGCGTGAGGGAGAGCTTTGTGGTGATAGGATAGTTCTGTGTAATACTTATTGATTGCCATGACAGTTAACGGGAATCCACACATGTAATAAAATGATACAGATCTGTACCCACGCATTATGCCAATGTTAGCTTCCTGGTTTTAATATCACAATTATCGGGGTGAAGAATACACACAATCTCTCTACACCTTCTTGGCAACTTCCTATAAATCTGTAATTATTTCTAAATAAAATTCCTTTAAAAACTTTATGAAGTCCTATAAAATAGTTGGTATACCAAAATTAAAGTTTTGCAGTGCTCAGTTTTATGTTTTGGTTTTTGTCTCATTGTTTTAAGTTTTTATATTTTCCATGTTAAAGTTGGCTGAATAAACAATTATTTTAAGTGCCTGTGTATTTTTTTCATAAGTTATAGAACCAACAGTACTATAAATTTGGCTGTGGATTTTCTACCAACTGGGTATTTCTTTGCTTCCTTAGCACATACCCAGAGTTGTGACATCTGCACAGCAGAAAGCTGGAAGGACAATTACCGCCCGCATCACGGGGAGATGTGACTTCGCTTCAAAACACAGAATTAGCAGCAGTTTAGCTATAATGGGAGTTTCTCCTCCCATGAGCTCAGTGGTTGTGGAAAAACATCATCCAGTCACGGTGGTAAGTCCACATTTAATAACCTTTTGTCAAAATCGTTTTCCTGAGATTTATACACTAAAAAACACTGAAATGATGTGCTGAGGAGATCAACATTCATGATGACCAATTCTTATTCTGCCTTTTACTGTTATGTCTTTCTAAGAATTATCACGCCTGCTCTGAATCTGCCATTTTTCTTTTAAGAAATTAATTTCAAAAACTTTGTTTCTTCTCAACTGTAAAAATGATGAAATACAAAAAGCAATCTAGTATGTCAGTGGTCAGAAGGGTAAAATGTATAAATAATTACTCATTAATTTAAAAAAGAAGGAAAAATGATCAACTCATTAACTAGCTATTCATATAGCAGGTTTTTGATCACAAGAAACACTTCCCTACTTTAATTTTTGCTCCTTTTTCAATACAATTGTCAGCATATTTCTAGCTAGGAAAAAATTTCAAATTACAATCAATTCATGTGCCATAAAGAAAAGTACACAGAATTTAAGCAATAGTAAACAAAAAACCCCTAAGTTAATGCCCCAGTTGTGCTAGTTACTGCCGTTGTGATCATATGGAAAACAAGTAAAATGTGGGGGCCTCCATGTTCTCCTGTGTAACATGGGAATGATAAGACTACTTAGCTCCTAGGGTTTATTGTCAGAATGTAGGGTTAATGTGAAAATTAAATGAGATGTAGAAAGGCACTTTGTAAACTGTAAACTATAAGCAAATTTAATTTAATAAAAATTATAGAGAAAGATACAGGGATACCTCTGTATTATTTCTTATAACTGTATATAATCAATAATTATCTCAAAAAGTTTAATTTTTAAAATTACAAGAATATACTCCTAAAGAGAAACAGGATTGATTTCAAAAAAGAATAGCCCTCTATATAAATTCTCAGTATTAGACAATATCCTGCCTGCTTAGTATGTTAATGATTAGCAAAATCATTAACATATGGAATGATTTTAAATCCTTTTTTTTCCGGTCACTAAATTAAATCCAGAGAAGCTGGACTGATTATTTAAATTTAGTCTCAGGTAAAGTACGATCACAGTGAGGTGGGAGACTGACATAGAGGCACCAAGTCAGACAGAGGACAGAGAGGGAGGAGGGTTGTCGCAGCCTTCATAAACTGGATGGACGCTGAAAGTCCTCAGATGACATCTCTGTGTGTCGTTTAATATGTGAGATCATCAGAAATGAGAGACATGAACACATGTCTGTTTTTATCAGCACGTATGATTTGTATGAAGATGCCCACTAAGGCAAAGAAGGCTCACAGAGAACACACACTAGTATGAAACTAAAATTTCATACTAGTGGCAAGAATATCTTCCATTTGCAATGATTGCCCAGTTATTTATGCACAAAGAAACATTTATATAAAATACTTTAAGGTTATTTTTCCATTTTATTAAAAAGGAACTTTTATTCTTAAAGCAGGATCTGAAATGAAGACCTGCATAGCTGTATCATAGAGCTTTTGAAATATATAGTGAATGTTTTAATCAAATATATAATTTTACTTCAAGTATTTGAGATGACTTTTCTTTTTTAATATATTTTATTATGCTATTAGTTATCCCATTTCCCCCCTTCATTCCCCTCCTCCCTGCACACCCCCTCCCACCCACATTCCCCACTTAGTTCATGTCCATGTGTCATAAGTTCTTTAGCTTCTACATTTCCCACACTATTCTTGCCCTCCCCCTGTCTATTTTCTACCCACTGTCTATGCTACTTGTTCTCTGTACCTTTTCCCCCTCTCTCCTCCTCCCACTCCCCTATTGCTAACCCTCCATGTGATCTCCATTTCTGTGTTTCTGCTCCTGTTGTAGTGGTTTGCTTAGTTGACTTTTGTTTTAGGTGTGGTTGTTAATATCTGTGAGTTTGCTGTCTTTTTATTGTTCATATTTTTTATCTTTTTCTTAGATAAGGCCCTTTAACATTTCATATAATAAGGGCTTGGTAATGATGAACTCCTTGGACTTGACCTTATCTGAGAAGCACTTTATCTTCCCTTCCATTCTAAATGACAGCTTTGCTGGATAGAGCCATCTTGGATGTAGGTCCTTGACTTTCATGACTTGGAATACCTCTTTCCAGCCCCTTCTTTCCTGTAAGGTCTCTTTTGAGAAATCAGTTGACAGTCTGATGGGAACTCTTTGTAGGTGATTCTCTGCCTTTATCCCTTGCTGCTTCTAGAATTCTCTCCTTCATTTTCATTTTGGCTAATGTAATGTTGATGTGCCTTGTTGTGTTCCTCCTTGGGTCCACCTTCTTTGGGACTCTGAGCTTCCTGGACTTCCTGGAAATCTATTTCCTTTGCCAGATTGGGGAAGTTCTCCTTTATTATTTGTTCAAATAAGTTTTCCACTTGTTGCTCTTCTTCCCCTTCCGGTACCCCTATAATTTGGACGTTGGGACATTTAAAGATGTCCTGGAGGTCCTAAGCCTCTCCTCATTTTTTTGAATTCTTGTTTCTTCCTTCTTTTCTGTTTGGTTATTTCTTTCTTCTTCTGGTCCACTCCACTGATTTGAGTCCCAGTTTTCCTCCCCTCTCTATTGGTGCCCTTGTGCGTTTTTCTTCATTTCACTTATTGTAGCCTCCATTTTTTCATCTAATTTGTGAGCAAAATCAACCAATTCTGTGAACATCCTGGTCACCAGGGCTTTGAACTGTGCATCTGATAGGTTGGCTATCTCTTCGTCGCTTAGGTGAATTGGCTCTGGGGCTTTGATTTGTTCCCTGTTTGAGCCATTTTTGTTTCGGTTTTTTGTTTTTTGTTTTTGGCCTAGTCCCGGCTGTTATGTAGTTGAGGGGTGGAGCCTTACGTGTTCCCCAGGGCGGGGCAGCCCAGTCGCTGGGTAGTGACGCTGTATGTGGGGGCAGGGTCCAAGAGGAAATGATGGTGCTTGCTCTGCTCACTCTCAGATTCCAGTCCCTTCCACTGCTTCCCCTTTGCCTGGATTATCTGCATGCCAATGTGGGACCACCTGGTCAGCCAGCTGCCTTGCGTGGCCTCACTGGGTCTGCACAGTTGCTGCCACCTGTGCACCTGGGGTCTGCCAGCCACTGCTGCCTGCGTGCCCGGTCCGCAACTCCACTTTTTCCTGCCGCGACTCCACCCCTCTTACCCGTCTGGATGAATGGTTGTTGGACTTCCAAACAGTTGAATTTTCTATGAGATCTGTTGTTTTCTTGTTTCTAAATCTTTGTTGTCCTTAAATTTGGTTGTGAGAGGAGGCACAGTGTGTCCACCAACACCTCCATCTTGGCCGGAAGTGAGATGACTTTTCTAAATAGAAGACTTAATCAGAATCTACATGTGCTGGTCAGTGACGTGGACTAGTGACTCATCTGCGTAACAAATTCCACTACTGCCTACTAAGAAGCTGTTTTGGATATAATACAGGAAAGTCTTACATGTGTACATATTATGCATATGTATACATGTAACATGTACTTATGAACATAGTATGAACTTGAACATTTTACATGCACAGGTGAAAGGCAGACGTGCCCTGACTTTAATGCTTCAGTGCTCATGTCTGAGATGTTCCTCTGAGCATGGACGTAGTGTACACATCCTCCCCTCAACATAGGTGCTCAACATTTAGTTATCCCTTTATTTAGAAAGTTGTGGTCCATATTAAGAGAGTACCAGGCCTCTGGGAAGACTGCCTCATGTGTGATCATAAAATGTTTAGTCAACTCCCAGGTGAACCAGGTGAAATATGAGGGACCTGCTTTACACTGGTTTGAAGCAAGGACCAGACCGGATTCCTCCAGGGTTTCCCACGAGTTCCCCAGGATTGGACTTTACATATTAAAAGTCGGATACAAGGAGGAGGAAGTTGGATAGAATGAGCAGAGAGGAGAGCTTGGGGTGGACCCTTCTTCCAAACACCACAAAGTCCCTTTCTGTACTTAGCTTCTATAAACATGACAAGATTCCACCCACGTGAGTCCCCTTGAGGAATGGATGGCTCCCATGGCTCTTGTGCTCCTCTGGAGTATAGCTCTGATACAAATTGTGGGTATTGGCAGTAAGTCCAATGGTGTGGGTTCCTTACAGAAAAGGACCATATCTTGTTTGTTTCAATGGCTGCTTCATCCAATTCATTGCTTATATCCATTGACACAATGATTGTTGGGTTAAATTATAGATAATAAAATGATATTTAATATGTATAATTTTATGGGATTATTAAAACAGATTTTTATCTTTTCAGCAAACCATTCCTCAAGCTGCTGCAGCAAAATATCCTCGGACTATACATCCTGAAAGTACTACTTTGACTTCCAGACCTCTCGGAGCCAGATCAACTCATACTCAGTCTCTCGCAAGCGTTCCTTCCATCAAAGTGGTTGACTAAAATGAATGTGTTCATATTAGGATCTTTTAAGTCCTCTGGTTTTACCAAGGATTAGTTTCCCATTTTTCCATCGTGGATACATGATGTTCATCTTTTCAAAATCACAAGAGACTTTTTCAAGCCATGCCATCATTTGTAACTATATGTAGGATTATTTTAATGTTATTTTTTAATTTAAGCAGTTAAGTAAAACTTTTTTAAATTAAAAGGAAACTGGACTATATTTTTTAATAGATTCAGCCTGTGGCTGATTATATCATCAAAGTATATAAATTCTGTTCTCTATATTATTCGAAAATTAGTAATTTCCAGTGTTACCAAGTAAACTTTTCAAGTGTACTTTAAAAATTATTAAAACTATTAGCAACTAAGGTATTTTTATCCTTAAGTGAAAAAGATAAAGACCAAGAGTAATGATATTTTCATCACGTATTTTTTTGTGACTGTAGTATATTTATCTTCATTTTTCTAGTACTCTAGTAATTAAAAATAGGGGAAATAGCAATACCTATGAATAATTTTTAATGTTAAAAGGGAAAAATTTACCAGCACAAAAACAGTTACAGAAACATCAGAAGAAAATTTCCTTTTAGAGTCAACCTATTTCTGATATTCCTCCTCGCCTCTTTTGAAACTGTAGTTTTGAACTCATATTGTGTTCTCTGAACATCCACAGCATCCTGCGGTAGTGTAGCCCTGGGCAGTGTAGCAAATCTTCCAAGCCTGGTAGAGACTTTTCACTGGCTGACCTGTAGGAGGAAACCACTGGGACGAAACTGAGCCAGAGCAGGACCAGGCTTCTAATGGTTTGATTGCTGGCTGCCTGGGTTGAAGTACTTAATGGGTTACATAAAAACAAATAGAGTCTGGAGGATCTGTCTGGGACCTCAATTTTCATGTTTGTAACAGAAATGGATGTATTTAATAATCTGAAGCCTCTTCCATTTTGAACATGACCTAGATGTATGCTCTAATAGTACTACAGGAAATGGTTTTTCTTACTGCCTTACATTGTCAACAGGACATCAGAGAATATGTGAGATAGGCAAATATCCCATTTTCTAAAGGGGCAAACAAAGGGTTTTGTGAATTATTAGGAGTACCTGGCCGTGTCTTAAAGAATGTTAGATCCTTCTCACGCAACACCTGTCCTGGGTTCTGGCCAAGCTACTCCTGTGGCAAACAGCTCACCGATAAGCACAAACCAGCAGCACTTCCTCACCCCCTGTACAGAGGGCATACTCCTCCCCGGGGCTTCCCCAACTCCCAGTCCAGTCATGAGAGATGGGCGGGCCCTGCCATTGTGGTAAACAGACCAGTTCCTCCTCGCTTCCCTGTGTGAACTGTCCTGAGATGCACAGCTATCCCGTCTCTCATCTCTTGGAAGTGAGTGCCCTCAAGGTCAAATCAGTTGTGCTTGATACCAAGTGGCAGCCAATTTAGTAATTCACCCTGATCTTGGCTCTCCCTCCTTCCCCATATCACCCCTTTTCCTTCTTTCCTGTTTCCTTGGATTTGCACTCCTGAAAAAGGCAGCAGCACATAAACTTGGGCTTCGGACTTTGCTTTTTGAGGGACCTAGATTACAATTAGGAATGCTTTTCAGTATGCAAGCCATAACCATGTGGACAAACTGAAGGTAATTTCATGAACACTAATTAAGAATATTTTAAGTATCTTTTTAAACTTTACCGAGCTCTGAAAACTATATATTGTCTAAAGCATCAAGTAATTAGTGTTAGCCTACGATAACTTAAATTCAGTGATTAAAACACTTTGTACAATAAGTATGTTTTCATATTTATTTTTATATAAAGAGGTTACCAGATTTGGGCAGGGAGAAGATTAGCAAAGTCACTAGAAACTGGCCAGATTGAAGACCATATGGAGGCAAGACTTTTCACTGAATACCTTTGTTAAAAACTTTTGGGAATCATGTGAACATGTTACCTGTTTTAAACACTCAGAATGTTATGTGGGCCAAAAATGTAGAACTATAATTCAGGATAGAATAACTGGACCAAAATTGCTCATGATATTATTTCTGGCCTTATACACCTACAGTAAGAATTTGAGAATGAAGGGCCTTAAATTTTAATGAATAGGTGCATATATGCTGACATAAATTGATACTTGATTTCATATTTATTTAGTAACTTCCTCAGATTATAAAAATAATACATGTTCATTGTGAAAAAAATTGGAAAGTACCAAAAAGTACAAAGAAAATAAAATCACCTATAATTAAATCCCCAAGAGAAAAAAATATTGGTATATATGCTTTGGTCTTTTTAAGTAAAATATTACACGTGTATTTAAAGCCAACAGCAACTACAAATTTCCAAAGCCAGTTTCTCTTACAAAACAAATAGTAGTTAATGATTTCCACACTATGGGCATGAGGTGACACATTTCACAGGCATTGTCCCTTCATCCTCAGCAAAATGCTAGGGTAGGCATTTTTCCCATTTTGTAGAGATGGAAACTGAAAATTTGGGGATTTGAATATTAGAATGCCCAAAAGTTCATGATTATGAACCCTCCTAGATTATGCTATCACATACGTTGCATCAAATGAAAGAAATGGGAAAATCTTACACAACTTGCCTTAAGCAAAACCCTCCCAAAATTTCAACTTCTCAGTGGTTGGAAATTATAACACCATTTTTTCATCTGTTAAAGGATCCTGCTACCACCATCTTCATAGTGGAAAGGAAAATCAATCCTACTGCGAGAGGAGCTTTATGGCATTAAAGAACTAAATTTAAAAGGACTGGATGCTGAGTGGAAAATCATTTAAATGCAATTTCTCTAGGCACTTACAAAACTGCACATTTCTTGGGCTCTGAGTCAGTTTCACTTTTGAATTGACGGATCTTTTCTGGGGAAAAAAATAGCATAACATTTATTATTAATGGCTAACATTTATTAAGCACTTACTATGCAGGCATTGTTATGCACTTAACCCCACAACAGCCCTTTGTCATAGACAGCTTCTTTTACTAGTTAATAAATGAAACGCTGGCAAACTGGCACAACTTCTCAGGACCACACAGCCTATTAGCATTGGAGTGCAAGTACAAGTCCAGAGCTCATGCCCTTTACCACTTCAGAGAACTGCCTCTACTCACCCCCTGGAAATTCTTATGGAGATGCTTTCCCAGGAATGAGTAAATATAAGGTTGAGGGAACAACCCCAGTGCTATGAGGATAATGTCCTAGAAGGCAGGCTTTATCCATTCACACATTTATAGTCTCAGCTTCAGGTAAAGCTGCATCATGAGAATAATGGCAAGCTGCTGCTATATTTTGCTTGAGTGGTTATTATCACATGCAAGTTTTAACAACACCTAATTTACTGATAAGTTTTCAAAGCATTTTCCCTGACAATGTAATCTTTGACAGAGTGATTTTTTAGCAGTAACCTCAGCTGGCAAAGCAACAGCCTATCTGCTCTTTTCTTTCAACCCAGACGTACCATTTTTAAGTACACTGACTTGCAGTTTCCCAAACAGGGACCAAATAGCATTTGGAGCGAGACAGTTCGCAATTGTAGAATAAGTTCAGCGTTCCTGTCCCCCTGTCACCTTCCCCACCCTCTCACCCCTGCCCACACAGACTCATAAACAAAAAGACCACTATACTTCTTCAAATACCCAGTGGACACTGAGGTAGACACTGAGAACCACAGGGCTAAAAAAAAAAAAAAAAAAAAAAAAAAAAAAGACAAGTATTGATTGAGTCATTCACCAAAGGAGAAGCTGCATATTCTGACTGAGCCACAGTGATCACCCAGCTGGGGCTGTTGCTGCTCAGGGCAGTTGTATTTCTGTCAAGGGTCCCCTAACATTTTAAGGGAGCAGGAGTGTCTGTTTATTGAAAACTGCCACTCACCAGCTAGTTCTGGGAAACCTGCACGCACCAGCTCTTCGTACAGGTGCTTCACTGGTGTGTTCTGCATCAGGGTCCCGTGCAGCCAGATGAGCAGAGCCCTGTAGCCATGTTCACGGAAGCTGTCCTTCCCTGTGCCACACACAAAAGGTCAGAAGCCAAACACCACCTCCTGATGATGTCTCTTTATTGCTGTGATCTCAATTCTGAGTTTTCTCTCTGGCTGTGGTTGCAAATTCACTCTTCTGATGAATGTTGTTAGGTCAAGGCCCAGTGGATGAGAGCCCTTCCAGTTGGCCTCACTGGGGCTGCTTCTGGGTAACCAGTGTTTGGACTGACCCCAGTACTTCCCATGCACCTACTATGCTTGACCTAGCCCAAAGGAGCGAACAAAGATTGTACAGCTGTGTCCCTGCCCCGCAGTCAGGAACCATCTCCATGAGAAGTGGAGCTTTTCAAACACAAAGGGCATTGTTTCACCTGGGGATCTTGTTAAAATGCAGATTCTTTTTTTTAATATATTTTATTGATTATTCTATTACAGTTGTCCCATTCCTCTCCCATCATTCCCCTCCGCCCTGCACACCCCCTCCCACCCACATTCCCCCAGCTTTAGTTCATGTCCATTTGTCATAAGTTCTTTAGCTTCTACATTTCCCACACTATTCTTGCCCTCCCCCTGTCTATTTTCTACCCACCGTCTGTGCTACTTGTTCTATGTACCTTGTCCCCCTCTCTCCTCCTCCCACTCCCCTGTTGCAAACACTC
Source organism: Anoura caudifer (assembly GCA_004027475.1). Classification (NCBI taxonomy): domain Eukaryota; kingdom Metazoa; phylum Chordata; class Mammalia; order Chiroptera; family Phyllostomidae; genus Anoura; species Anoura caudifer. The sequence continues at coordinate 25,673 of PVKU01009571.1, read as the reverse complement.
CATGTGATCTCCATTTCTGTGTTCCTGCTCCTGATCTAGTTCTTTGCTTAGTTTGCTTTTTTGTTTTAGGTGTGGTTGTTAATATCTGTGAGTTTGCTATCTTTTTACTGTCCTATTTTTTATCTTCCTTTTCTTAGATAAGTCCCTTTAACATTTCATATAATAAGGGCTTGGTGATGATGAACTCCTTTAACTTGACCTTATCTGAGAAGGTAAGGACCATTCTTTATGGCTACTTCTAAAGATAGGCCCTTGCCTTTCATGACTTGGAATACTTCTTTCCAGCCCCTTCTTGCCTGTAAGGTCTCTTTTGAAAAATCAGCTGACAGTCTGATGGGGATTCCTTTGTAGGTGACTGTGCCCTTATCCCTTGCTGCTTCTAGAATTCTCTCCTTCATTTTAATCTTGGCTAATGTAATTATGATGTGCCTTGGTGTGTTCCTCCTTGGGTCCAACTTCTTTGGGACTCTCTGAGTTTCCTGGACTTCCTGGAAGCCTATTTCCTTTGCCAGATTGGAGAAGTTCTCCTTTATTATTTGTTCAAATAAGTTTTCCACTTGTTGCTCTTCTTCTTCCTTTTGGTACCCCTATAATTCGGATGTTGGGACACTTAAAGATGTCCTGGAGGTTCCTAAACCTCTCCTCATTTTTTTGAATTCTTGTTTCTTCATTCTTTTCTGTTTGGTTGTTTCTTTCTTCCTTCTGGTCCACACCATTGATTTGAGTCCCAGTTTTCCTCCCATCTCTATTGGTTCCCAGTGTGTTTTTCTTCATTTCACTTATTGTAGCCTTCATTTTTTCATCTAATTTGTGAGCAAAATCAACCAATTCTGTGAGCATCCTGATCACCAGGGCTTTGAACTGTGCATCTAATAGGTTGGCTATCTCTTGTTCGCTTAGATGAATTGGCTCTGGGGCTTTGATTTGTTCTCCCATTTGAGCCATTTTGGGGGCAGTTTTTGGTCTGGTCTCAGTTGTTATGTAGTGAGGGGTGGAGCCTTAGGTGTTCCCCTTGGCAGGGCAGCCCAGTCACTGGGTAATGATGCTGTATGTGGGGGCAGGGTCCAAGAGGGAACAATGGCGCTTGCGCTGCTCTCTCTCAGATTCCAGTCCTTTCTGCCACTTCCCCTTCTCCTGGATTATCTACGCACGAATGTGAGATCACCTGGTCAGCCAGCCACCTTGCGCAGCCTCACTGGGTCTGCACTGTTGCCACCTTCTGCCCGGGGTCTGCTAGCCGTCTCCTGTGCACCTGGGGTCTGCTAGCCGCTGCCTGCATGCCTGGGATCTTCTAGCGGCTGCTGCTTGCATGCCCAGTCCACCAACCTCCACTTTTCCTGCCACGATTCCACCTCTCTTACTGGTCTGGATGAATGGTTGTTGGACTTCCATACAGTTCAATTTTCTATCAGTTCTGATTGTTTTCTTGTTTCTAAACTTTGTTGTCCCTAATTTTGGTTGTGCAAGGAGGCACAGTGTGTCCACCTATGCCTTCATCTTGGCCGGAAGTGCAAAATGCACATTCTGATCCAGTCGGTCTGGGGTGAAGATCTGCCATCTAATAAGCTCTCAGGTGCTGCTGTTGCTGCTGTCTGTCGCCCACACTCCGAGCAACAAGCATGGACCATCCCGCCACTCCAGTTCCTGACAGAATTCTGCATCCCCACCATCTGGGGCACTGAACACTGGGCCAAATACTCAGTGGATACTGAACCCTGAGAACTGATGCAGGAGGGGTGCTGGAGTATGGAGATGAGAATCCACTGGCACTCCAAGCAGTAGTTCACAGTTACAAACACATGACCGGCTTCTAGCTCTATGGAGTATGTTCCCCTGGGCAGACAGATCCACAAGAGAAAGGCCTGAGCTCTGGGGAGGGAGTTCATCAGACAGACTGTTAGAGGGTCAGGCGTTTGGGGGAGAGCAAAGTGTATGCACAAAGAATGTACTCTGAGGGGAATCCTCCTAATTTTACCCTTGTCGAACTATTTTTCTCAAGTATCATCAATAACATCTCACTCTTTTGCTCAGAAGTCCACAAACTCCCTGGTGCCATTACCTGGGTCACACTATAAATAGATTGTGAATGTTACTGTTAGGCCAACTAGAGTATAAACTCCCTCCAACATGCGCCGCTTTACCTAGCAGATGTACCCCCACCTGGCCTAAGCACACTCTAAGCACTCTGTAACGCTGGACTGAAATATTTTAAATTCCCCTTACCCTGACAGCAAGTACTCTGAGGGTACACTATAGTTCCAACTTATTTCTTTAGGTCAAGAGAGATTTCCAGAAGACAACTTCCCTAAAGACTTCAGAGAACACTATAGATGTCTAATTAATGACAAAGGAAAATAACAAAGAATTCTTTTTGGAAACTATAGTCAAGATTCAACATCTATTTTTTTCACATGAAAACATGTCTTTAGAAGTAGCCATAAACATGCCATAATTTATGGTACAAGTCGCACATGCCCACGGGCTGTGCTTCTGCACCTACAATCCCCAGCCGTCAGTAATGCAAACGGCCCCAGCATGGGACGCATTCACATCTCATGGTATTCAAGACAGGAAGTGCTGTAAGTAGGAAGTTTTGCCAAGAAAAGTGTTTCCTTCTGTGTTTAATTAGTTGGTTAATGCCAAACAAACTTTCTATATTTTCTAGGATTGGGCCAAATCATTAAGAAGCAAACCTAAGGATTGTAGCTAATGTGACCTCACTAATCCTGACAGCTAGTCTGGCTGAAATGAGTCCATGGCTCAGCATACTCTGAGGGAGCCCAGAGTTTGTGTCCCTGGCTCTTACTTAGAAGATCTGCCCCAGGAAGGACTGTTGTTCCTAACACGGAGTGCCTCCTGCCACATCATCTAGGCCGTGCTCACCTGTCCACTGTTCCTCGATGGCTCTGATTTGGTTCTCTGTGAAGTTCCACGAACGGGCCAGCCTCTGCCACTCACTGGCCTTCAGCTGATGGTAAGCCAGGTGCCAGAGGAGACTGCGAATACGCTTCGTCTCCTGACTGTGATCTTGCTTGAATGTCAGAGGAAAGTTGGTTGTTGGGTCCCTGATGTTCTCACTGTGCTTCTAAATCAAAGTATCAGATGGTTTCAGACTTATTGCCTTTTCTGCTTATTGCCTTATTATAGAATATATATTTTCAGATATAACTGGTAAGGTGGTAACCAAGACCATGCTTTCAGTGTTACCTGCTACTGGATCATTTTTGTCATTCAAAATATAGACAAACATCTGAAATAAAAAGCTTGAGTACTCTCTGTCTGACACAGGAAATGTAAGGGATTTTCAGTGTCACGTCCCTTGCTTCTGTCTCAACCTGCTATTTACCCACCTCCAAGGAAAACAGAGGTGATACCTTGGCTAAAGAAATGTCACAACAGCAAATGCATCTTTAATTGAATAGTTCTTCCGTACCTCTCTCCAGGCATAGTATCTCTCTGCTTTTATGAGCATGTCCATGATGAGGCTGTGGTTGCTCCTGGAGGCCACAGCCAAGGCTGTCTTCCCTTGCTAAAAGTTAAAAATGAAAGTGTCAGGTGGTGTGGTCTAGTGGTTAAGAGCTCTAAAAAACAAGACAGCCTGGGTTCAAGTCTTGACCCTACTGCTTCATTGCCAGGTGAACCTGGGCCAGTCCTTAGCTTCTCTCCATCTCAATAACTACCCCATGGTGTAGTGGAAGAGGCATATGTGATAACACATGTCATGCCCTTAGGACAGTGCATGATACATGCAAATTGCCCAAGAAATAGTAGATATTGATACTGTCTGGTGCTGTAGCAACTAGTCAAGGGAAAGAGTTTGGGCTTTGGGACCCACCATCAACAAGTAATGTTTTACAGTCTATCAATGATAACCTGAATATTTCCCAATACCCTCAGGGGTCTCCCTGGCTCACTGCACTGGGATGTCCTCAGCAAAGAAACAACATGATTGTATATTTTTCTCCTCAAAGGCAGACTCCACCTGTGGCAGAAACTTTAGCCAGTGGCCATGCCCCAACCCCTCAATAGCCTTTCTTCCTTTCTTCTATAGGAAGATACCTCTGGGTTTTAGCTGGGCATTTGGCCATTCTAAACATTTCCTAGCTTTCCTTGCATTTAGGTATGTGACCTAAGTTCTGGCCAATGGTATAAAAATGGAAGTGGCACACGCATCTTCTGGGAAGAATCTCTAAAGAGAGGAAGGGTGTCATTCTCCTTCTGTTCTTCTTCCTGAGTAGAATGCTGTCACTAGAGCAGGAGATTATACAGCCACCTTAGATCAGGAAGTGGAAGCCATGTGTTGAGGCAGACAGAGTAGTAAGACAGAAGAGGGCTGGATCTTATTAAAAGTAATATCAATCATGACAACTCGACTAACTCATAGTACAAAATTCAGATTGCTGGACTCCTCGCTAGAACTTTTTTCTATTATATCATTCTGCCACTAACCCAGGGTGAGTGTTGGAATCTTAACCAAATAGAATGATCAATAAGGGCTGATCTAGACATAATTTGGGGCATGAGTGGCCTGGTGCCCATACGGTACCTTACACAAACTACAAAAGACACACCTCTGTCAAGATAGACACATACAGGTTTGCAAGCAGTGTCCTCTAGATATGTTTCCCCAGATTTTATGCAGCACACAATCTAGACAGCTCTACATTATTTTTCTTGAGCAAAAGGTGGTGGTTTTCATTTGCTTTGCAAATCACCCATGAAAATTTGTTCAAGAATCCTTATAAAAATTATAATGAGTGGTCAGACAACCCCAAAAGAAGTTCCAACCTTAGGAACCGATATTTCTATCCTTAGGGATCCACAAATATACCTCAATAATTCTCTCATATATGACTATTTGCAGTTCCCACCAACCCAAGTGATTTGGCACAAATTAATTCAGGCACTAAGACCGAGGTGAGCCTGAAAATTAAGACTGAATGTAATCAGCTTTAATCAAAAGAGACGGTAATGAAATTAGGAAGAACTGCATTTTGCAGGCATTTAGTAAGCCTCTAATTGTACACTGTTTAAATTCTGGCTTGTAAAGCCATTTGCGTCACCGTAATTAGTCTATTTTGGGAAGGCAGCATTCTGAGATCCAGAGTTTCCAGGCTCCCAGGAAAGTGTGCTGGAGTGGAAATCTAAATACTGAAGCTATTGAGGGTAAAAGGCCCTCGGGGGCCTTGTGACGTAAGTCTCAGGCCCGGAGAACAGGCTTCTGAAAAAATCAAATTTACACCAAATCTTGGCTCCTTTTATCCATTAGATCTTAATTTAGTTTTAGAAACAGTCACTTATCTTTGGTAAAAATTGTAGGTGCAGATAGAAAAAGTAGCTTTTATTCATTAATTAAATATGCATTTGGTGCCAGCTATATTCTAGACCCCGAGAAGAAAGAGGAAGGAGGAGAATGGAAATCTGGGAAAGTCAAATTGTGAGGTCTAGTAAACTGTGGGCTTTTGTTCTGAAAACAAAGTCAAGTGGTAGCATTACTGGCGTTGACTGGAATAGCCAGTCCACTAGCACCGGGGGACCCAACATGAATTCCCTGCCGATGCTACCCAGATTCTCTACCCATAAGACTTCCCTGGGGCTGTGATGTATTCATGAAAAAGTAGAATAAAGTACAGAAGGAAAGTATAGGAAAATACTAACACTAAATGTTAATACTAATGCTAAATGCTATCAGAAGTTAACTGGTGGGATTCCACCTAGGTGATGAATTATGGGTTATTGTGTTTTCCTAATGATTTGCTATGTTTTCCAGATTGTCCACAGAGGGCTTGTATTACTTTTCTGATCAGAAAAAAAATTAAAGTTAATTAAAAAACTGACATACAGAGATAAATAAAATAGCATGTCACTACTTCAGACCCTAAAGATATAAAATACATGATTCTGAAAGAGAGCAGGATGGATTCAGGCTTGCCTTAGGAATTAGGGATGTGCTGAGCCGATAAATGGTGTCGGGGAGACAAGGACAGGAAAAGCTGCAAGTTGTGGAAGCAGCCTTTGCTGCCAGTTGTAGGAAAGCACCGGACAACTTACTGGCCAATAGCTTGGGTTTGAAGCCAGGCTTTTACTATGCGTATGTCCTGCTGTCATTCAATCTCTCAAATCTTGTCTTGAAAACGGGGATTATTCTGTCCACCTCACAGAGGAGATGTGAGGACTGAAAGAACACAGCATGTGTGGGAGCACCTAACAGGGCTGCCACGCAGCTGTCTCCTGCGTCTACACCTTTCAGTGAAGCTGGAACCTAACAGCAGTCATCTTGCTCCCCTCCAATGGCTGAGCCAGCACTATTTCATCAAACAAGTCTATGTAGCAGCCAAGAGGAAAGAGCAACCCAAATGTCCCTTCACGGATGGAAAAATAAAATGTGGTATAGTCATACAATAAATACCACTCAGCCTTAAAAAGGAATGAAACTCTGACACGTGCACAACATGAATGAACTTTGAGGGCATAAAGCTAAGTGAAATAAACCAGTCACAAAAGGACAAATACTGTGTGGTTATACTTCCATGAGGTACCTAGAGACAAAGGTGAATGGTGGTTGCCAAGGGCTGGGGGTGGTGCAGAGGAGAAAATGGATGGTTGTTGTTCACGAAATGAAATGTTCTAGAGATTGGTTGTAGAATAGTGTGAGTGTAATTAACAATACTAAACTGCACACTTAAAAATAGTTAAGATGGTAAATTTTATGTTATGATTATTTTACAATTTAAAAACTTTTTAAAATAAAAAAAAGTTTAGACATGCATGTGTCCACTTATTCATTGCAGCTCTTTTTATAACAGTAAGAGCTTAGAAACAATTTAAATGCCCATCAGCTGAGAATTAGTTACATTAACAGTGTGTCCATACCCCCATCTATTACACAGTTGTGTAAAGAAGGATGAAGACACTGTCCAAGCACTAACATGGGATGATCCCCACTTTCTATTGTTAAAGCAAAAAAGCTACATGCAGAGCAACACGCAGAGGCGTAGCACCACTGAGCAAAGAGGACAGAGGAATGGAAGAAAAGTCTAATACACTTACATTTGCTTGTCTCTGAATGGAAAAATTCTGGAGAGAACAGAGAAATGTATAATAATGGATTTACATGGCAAGGGTGGTATGGGAACCAAGGACAGGGGTAGTGGGAAATTTATACTATCAAACCTTTACTAATTGTATGTATTTTTTTAAAAAATTTTGAACCATATTAATCTATAATCTTTTCAAAAATTAATAAATAATTTGAATTTTAAAAATACATTTTTAATCGTTCACAGTTAAATTTCTTACTGACCTTGGGAGGTTTTACTGACTATCAAGACACAAGTTTTCCCCAGTTTGTGTCCATTTCACACAGGCTATGCTGCTGCTGAAGGCAGACAGCCAACAAGGTGTTCTCGCAACCATCTTAGCCGAACAGGGTGAAATCCGTGAAATTACCTTATCAACAACCTTCAGATCACAGCCTGCCTTCAGCAGGGTTTCCACCAGTTCCACATTTCCAAGATCAGCAGCCACGTGCAAAGGAGTTTGCTGCCTCTGCCATGAGAAATTTCAAAAATGTAATCCACGTACACTACAAAGGGGGGTGTGGGGATGAGCACAGTGAAAAGACAAAGGGAAAATAGAGATGTCCTATATAGGCATAAGGAAAAAGAGATAAAATCACATGTTTTTAAGTAGGTGCAGGGGATAGTCACAGCAGTATTGTTTATGGCAGTGAAAAACTAATAGGAAGTTACACATTTAACAAGGAAATTCATTAGATGAACTATGGTGTGTCCACATATTGGAATAGTAGGCAACTATTAAAAAGGTTTTTTTTTAATAATTTCAATATGAAGTACCTAGAATAATCAAGTTCATGGAGACAGAAAGTAGAATGGTTATTGCCAAGGGCTGAGGGGAGGAGGGCTGGGCAGTTATTATTTAATAAATATAGAGTTTCAGTTTGGGAAGACAAAGAAGTTGTGAAGATAGGTAGAGGTGATAGTTCTACAATAATGTGAATGTACTCAAGGCCACTGAACTGTACATTTACAAAGGGTTACAAAGGTAAATTTTATGGTATATGTATTTTGCCACAATAAAAACTGGTTTCAAAGATTATTTTTTAAAATGAAAAAATACTTTTTTAACATTAAAAGCCTTAAGAAACAAGGAAATGACACTGTTGTTAGCTGAGCTATATCTCTCTCTTGCTCTCTGTATATATATACACATACCATTGTTAATATAACAAGAACAGTTTGCATGACATCTATGTAACCTGGCAGCCAAGGAGGATGGACTGGAATGCACATGTGAACAATGACGACTTCAGTGTACCAGTCAGTGGGAGCGGTAGATTCTGTTGAGTGAGCACATGTACTGTGTGGCCATTGCATTGAAAACGACTCAGCAAGTAGAACAACAAATATGCATCAACTTTTGCATTAAGCTTAAACATTCCTCCACAGAAACTATTCAGATGATTCAGAAGGCCACAGTATGGGCAACTAGTGATTGGCAGTTTCATCATGACAACACACCTGCTCATGCATTCATCGCACCGCATGCAGAGGTTTTGGTGAAACATCAAATCACCCAGGTGACTCAGCCCCGCTACAGCCCAGATTTGGCGCCCTGCAACTTCCAGCTTTTCTCAAAACTAAAATCACCTTTGAAGGGGAAGAGATTTCAGACTGTCAATGAGATTCAGGAAAATGTGATAGGACAGCTGATGGCAATTGGGAGAACTGTGTGAGGTCCCAAGGTGCCCATTTAAAAGGGCACTAAGGCATCACTGTCCTGTGTACAATGTTTCTTGTATCTTGTATCTTCTTCAATAATTGTCTCTATTTTTCATTTACATGGCTGTATTTTTATATCTATAAAACTCAATATACATAAGAAAATAGCCCTGGCTGGTGTAGCTCAGTGGATTGAGTGCTGGCCTGTGAACCCAAGGGTTGCTGGTTGGATTCCCAGTCTCGGGCACATGCCTGGGTTGCAGGCCAGGTCCCCAGTAGGGGGCATGTGAGAGGCAACCACACATTGAAGTTTCTCCCCCTCTCTTTCTCCCTCCCTTCCCCTCTCTAAAAATAAATAAATAAAATTTTTAAAAAAGAAAATACATCAATAATGTTAAAAATGATAGTATCTAGATGGAGGTATTAGAGGTTATTTTTATTGCCTTCTCCATTCTTTTCTATTTTGTAAATTTCCTGCATTGTAATGTATAAAGAACTACAAGACTTCTAATTTCTTTCTGGAATAATCATTTTCCTATCAAGAGAATGATAGTGTTTCAACGAATTATATGAAATCTCAAGAAATCATCCAGCGTAAATCATCCAGAGTAATGTTCATGTGAAAGATTTCTAAACAATGAGGTGTTGGGAACTGCCCTGCCTGGTTTCAAGAGCTGTAACCCCACTACAGCTAAGTCTGAGTGAGTGACCTTCGGACTGTAAGCCACTAAGGAGACAAAGCTTATCTCCCTGGCAGGAGCTCCACTTCTGCTCCTTTTACTTCATCCATAACTGGCCCCCAATGCTTGATCAGTTAGCCAATGATGGGTAAGATTCCCCAAGGGGGAACAACCTAAGACAGGCACAATCACGTGGAGGTCTAAGGAAGGACGTGGGGGGGCTGCAGCAAAAGGGGGTGATGGACTCTTGCCCCTTGGCTATCCTGACATAACCTGAGTCCTCATTCTGTCTGCAAGAAGTCTCCTAATCTCTAGGTTGCCTTACTTCCCCTGCCTGACTTAAGCCTGAGACAATGCCTTAAGCCTGAAACAATGCCGGTGGTGGGTACCTCCCTGTGCTGGAAAGGGTGGGTTCCCTAGGGCATCAGGCCTAAGAAAGAATATGTAAAACCCTGTGAAACCAGCTTTGTTTAGAATGCTCTCAATTAAATAAGGGTACAAGCAAGAAGTGAGTTTGTTCCTCAAAGTTTTATAGCTTTTTAGCTATCTGACCCTGACTCAAAATAGGCCCTCAGAGTTCTTTGTATGTTATGTATTGTTTGATCCTTACTGCCTGACAGTGATTAATGAGCTTTACCTGTATTCCTGTGCAAAATGAACCCAATAAAATCCCATTGAGGAAAAGGCTCTTGGCCCTTCTCCTTTGAGAGATTGGCCACCTTTCCTCTCCAAGCAGATCATGTCTTGGTAGACTTATTCTCATCCTCGGTGGCTGGGGAGGCCCTGCGGGCAGAATCCCCCCACAATTAAGACAGAAAGAACATTGGTTATGATATAGCCCCAAAACCAGACAGAGGAGGTAACTTCCCCAGAGTCACACAGCTGGGCAATAGCATCTAACCCATACTCTTCCGACCAGAGCACAGGGCCAATTTGCTTAGGATGTTAGCATAATTAAAGTAGAAAAGCACTTACTAAAGACCCCTTTGGCTGGCAGTGTGCCCCTCAGGGGGCTCATCATCCAAGACATTATTACATTACACTGACAAACCTATTGAAGGTCTGTACCAACATGGAATAGAGACACAAGTGTAATATGTCAAATGCCAAGGAAATTTCATGTGACAATGGTGTTGTAAGTCTAGAAGGCAGGAAAATACACTAAAATGTTAACAAGAGTTCTCTTTTTGGGGGGATTACAAACAAATTATGAGTTGTCAGCTTATTTATGTTTTCTTATTTTTATACATGGAATGTATTCCTGGTCTCTCAAAAAAAAAAAAATGAAATGATGAAGTCTAGTCTATGACTGGATGGTAGTCTGTGGAGTTGATCTAGTCAGTTGTGGTGAAACCAAAATCGCACCTGAGCTCTGTCTGTGTATTTAGCAAAGAGTCTGCCTATTAGGAAAGGCTGGGGGCATTACCATATTTGAACACATGATTACATTTAGTAACATGAGGAGTTTTTCTTTCCCTAAACTTTTGGGATAGTAAATGATGAGGGGAGGAGGAAGGCCCTGGGGAAGGAAGGGACCAAAGGGGAAGTAATTCTCCATTCAGCTCAAGGCACAAATGCCCTCACAGGAAAAGACTGCAAAGATCTGAGTCAGCACTCCGGTTGGACAAAGGAGAAGTAGAATGCCACACAGAGGGTTAGGATGGCCCAGCCACCTGGCCTGGCTGGTCCCCACCCAGAGGGCACTGCTGAGGCTTCTCTGGGAAGAGGCAGAGAAAGGCAGGAGGAGCCCAGAGGTCTCTGTCCTCAAGATTCTGGAAAGTCTGCTCTCTGAGAGTTTCTCTTCCTAGTCCCTCCCTACAGCTCCTGGAAGGGGCAGCCCAATGCCAGGAGCAGGCCCTGATGCAAAGAGTGCCCCTCCCCATCCCTTTTAGTTTCCCACCGTTGCCATTTCCAGCCGGTGAGAGATTCTGGTTATAAGGAATACGATTCTGCTCCAGTGGATTGAATTCATGGTGATTTTTTTATGCCAAGATTTTGCCTCTGGGCTAAAAGAAGACACATTTACTGCCTATAATATAATATAATATAATATAATATAGAAACAAAGTTTCCTTCTAGAAGTGAAGGGCTCCCCCAGTAACAACATTTCATACAGGATGAGTGGCTTTTCATTTAAAGAGCCTCTGGCAATTTACCTCTGAACTACTGTTCATCAGAAGTGCTGGGCCTGTTAAATGAATGTACTGGCTGAATCCCAGTTGTACATTTGAAAAAGACACAGTATTTATTTGCAAGTTACAGGGGGAAAAAAGGAAGAAGAAGAAGAGGAGGAGGAGGAAGAAGGAAGGAAGAAGGAAGGAAGGAAGGAAGGAAGGAAGGAAGGAAGGAAGGAAGGAAGGAAAAAAAGCAGCAGTAGCACATTCTTCCCAAGAAATTTTAAAGCATCTTGAACTTGATCAAAACTACCCCTAAACACACACTGAGTTGAAACATATAAGAAAACAGACACTCCAGGTGCTGACTTGCTTGACTTACCTGATTTAAGATGTCAGTGTCATGCTGTGCACTTAATAAGCTGTTTACTATGGTGACATGGTTGCTGATAACAGCTAAATGAAGAGGGGACTCCTTAGGCTGCAGGAAGAAATGAAAATTTCAAATCCAAAATATTCTGGCTTCATCATTCAGATCAAAAGCAACTCATTTCAGCAGGCATTTCCTGATCCTCTCCTGAGTACTGAAGGTAAGTGTTCAGCTGTCACTTCCATACCAAGGCAATGCAGCAAATCTGCTCGCCAGAGATCAGTTTTCTCCCTTCACTCATTCTAGAACCATACGCTGAGCACCTGCTGTGGGCCAGGCTAGGGACTGAGTGGCGAACATGGCCCATTCTCAGAAACCTTCCAATCCAGTGGGGTAAGCAAATCTTAAATGTTTTTAGTCCCTACGCGTGCGCGTGCACACACACACACACAATTACAAATTATGATAAGTACTTTAAAGGAAAAGTAGAGAGTAGTATGAGAGCAGAAGTTGGGGTGGGCAGAGGACTGACCTCATTCTGGAGGTCAGTAAAGGCTTTCCTGAAGAACTGACATGTGAGCTCAAATATGAAGAATAAGAAAGCAATTAATTGGCATAACTGCAGGACTTCTCAGAGCCTTTGAAGAGCTACAGTGCAGTGGGAAGAGCCACCAGGAGGAAATAGCAATCACATTTAGCATTTCCTGAATTGATTTGATCTCAAGCTCTCCCCACTCACCCAAGGACACCATTCTTGGGCTCAGTCCTCCAAACTACATGGAGTCCAGCCATGACATATTCACCGCACGCTTGCAACCTGCCCACCTTTCCTCCTTGTTTGTGGCTAAAATTCCTGCTTCACAGCCACACCCCCATGCTCTCACTCATCTCCACCTTGTGCTCCTTACCCAGCCCTCTGGGTGGCAGTGCCCACCTCCAGAAACACACTTGGCCTCCTGCTGCCTCACTCTCACCCAGCTGCCACTGGCCCCTAAAGGCAGGAGAGAAAACATGTTTCCAGGGCAGAGAAGGCAGCTGAAAGGGGAGGAGGGAAGAACACAGTTGTGAGGGAGAGTGAGGTGAGAAGCACCCAGTGGAGAGGACTGGAGGCGGGTACAAGTGTGAAAGAACAATGGCAGAAGATCCAGTGAGACTGTTGAAGAGTTGCTGAGCTGAAAGCAAAGTGAGTGGAGAGAGGGAAGGCACGTGTGTGTGTGAGCATGGGTGAGAATGTAGGCAGTGGTGCTCAAGTGGAATAGATGTTAATAAACATCAGTTACATGCATCCAATGTATTCTTATGATGGTAGTTAGTATACTCACTTACCCAATAGTACTCTGTATTAAATACAACTTTTCATTCACAATAACCCTAGCAGTTAGGTTTTCTATTCTCTGAGTTGTATATGAGGCACAGAGAGGTTAAATAACTTCCACTAGGCATCAGAGTGAGGAAGTGGCAGAGATAGGATTTGAACCCAGATCTTCCTGATGCCAACATTGCATCAGGCTCCTCTGCAGAAAACCGGGATAGATTGACAGGAGAGAGATGTAGTGAGCTGGCAAGTGTGTCAGCAGCACACAGAGGAAGAGGAGAACAAGGGGAACGTCGGATGCCATGGCTATGTAAGTCAGATTGTCGGAGGGTGAGCAAAGGAAATGGGAGACAGATGGGGCTGGAGCAGGCAATGTGAGAGAAAGGCTTTCTGTGCAGGACCCCTCTGCTCAGGAAGACCTCTCCCTTGATACACTAAGCATGGAAGGAAAGAAGGAAGGAAGGAAGGGAGGCAGGGAGGGAGGGAGGAAGGGAGGGAGGAGGGAGGGAGGAGGGAGGGAGGGGGAGAAGAAGGGAAGGGAGGAAGGAAAAGCAGACATCCCTCCTCCCAGGAAGTGGGCAGTGTCCTTCCTGCTGGGACCACCGGCCTTGCTGGGGCCCAGCCCCTCCTGAGGCACAGGAAGCATCTTTGGATCAGCCAAGAAAGTTCAGGGCCAGTTCCCTTGACATCATTCTCTGAAAACTACCAGTCATGATTCAAATCACATCCCTTCTCTTGAGTTCATACAAGAAATAGTAATGGCAAGATCAGAGGAAATAATATTCTCCCAGGAGAAATGAAAACAGAATGAAAAACAGAGGAATGTTTCCCATCCAATTCCAGCACAGAAAACTTTTGTAAATCTTCCCAAAGCCAATTCAAACTTCAGAAAACCTAAATCAGCATAAAGGATTGACTTTCAAAAGAAAAACAAGATTGTTCAGTGAAGGGGGTAAAAAATAATCATTCTCATTCCTATTGATAGCAGCTTCATCATTTTCCCAGACTAATAAATTTAATCCAAGAATAATGGCATCTCTAGACACATGATAAAGTTTTATCACAGCAAATATAAATATTTAAAGCACACAGATTTCATTTTGTTCAGGAACTTCAATGACTTTCTAAAATTCAACCCTCGGATTTTATTTCTCAAGATTAAGACTCAGCCTCTGAAAGAAGTCAGAGGCCTTCCCAGAAAGAATTCCTCCTTTGTGAACACCTCATCCCCGCCACTTATCTGCAAGGAGCATCTCTCAGCACAGCCCGCCTCCTAGCGCCAGGATCAAAGCCCGAGTTATTAGAATAGACTCACTTCCCCATTCCGGTGCAGATCAACATTCTCACTGAGAAGAAAGCTGACGAGAGATGCATGGCCATTCTGGGTTGCTATCTGCAAAGCACTGACATTGAGCTGCAAGACAGGTGGAAAGGGCACAGAAGGATTCCTGTTAGAATCCAGCATGCTTTCTGGTGTTGATCACATGGCAATCAAATAATACAATGAAGTAGCACAACTATTTAATAAAGAAAATCCAATGCATTTTCGGTAATTTGCAGGGCGTGGGCACTTTGTTGCTTCTAAATGTCTCCGAATAAAGAGTTAGAGTCCTAGGTAATACACACCTCAGGCAAATATGAGTTCAATATCTGTTTCTTGTCTAGGAAGTACAAAGTAGACTAGAGACAAGTCTTCTCCCTATACACCCTGCAAACCCCCTTCTTGAGCCAAAATAGCTAACTTGGTCCCAAGAAAAGCCCCAGCACTCTCCTGCCTCCCTGTTTGCTAGCAGCTCTCCCCTTTGCCATAGCTTAGCATGACTGCTGCCCACGTGCAGTGTTCCCTCATGGCCCCTTTTCTCAACTCCTCTCCTTCACTGCCAGCAGCTGCGTCCTACAGCTCCCTGTGCTCAAGTGTCTTCAGTCAGTGTCCATATAGGTGCCAAAGTGTTTCACATCAGGGCCTTTTAATGATCCTGCTATCCTCCAAAAGGCCTACCAGGTGCCTTGCAATAATACAAGGTCAATAAATAGTTATTGATTAATTCACTGTAAGATTTCTACAAAGTATTTTCAGGTCCTCCAAATAAGGATGCTGTAGGATATTATGTTTTCCTAAAATGGCTGCATAAGTGTCTCCCATCCCACATGTTCTTCTGCAGTGTGACCCTGCCACTCCCCCATCAAGCAGTGAAGTTTATTTCTTCACCCCCCTGAATCTGGGTGGTTCCTGTAACTGCTTTAACCCATAAAACATGGCAGAAGTGACAGTGTGCCAGTTCCAGGTGTGGCCCCTACCTGACCTGGCAGCTTCTGCTCCCTATCGCACGGAAGCCAGCTGCCATGCTATGAGAAGGCAAGGCATATGGAGACACCACATGTTGGTCCTCTGCTCCAGAGCCCCAGCTGAGAGCTGGCCTCGACTGCCAGGCATGTGAGTGAGCCACCGCGGACCTCCACCTCAGCTAAGGCTTCAAATGACTAAAGGCCTGGCTGGCATCTAACTGCAACCATGTAACAGACCTAAAGTAAGAATCTCCCAGCTGGACCCAGTCAGCCCTCAGAGCCACAGAAGGTACTAATACCTGTACATTGTTTTACGCCACTTCACTTTGGGGTTGGTTTGTTATGAAGCAATAGATAAGTGAAACAAAGGCTAACAAGGATAATACATATTCTGACCAACTGGAGTCTAGTTGAGCTGATATGAAATACCTTTATCACCTTGGATAAGTGGCCACTCAAGTATGTGCCACTTTGTCTTTCTCAGTTAAAAATGATATTACCACCTATATTAGTTTTCTATTGCTGTTAATAACAAATTGCCACAAACTTAGTGACTTAAACAGTATAAATATATTACCTAATTGGTATAGAGGTCACTGGTGTAGCGGTCACAAGTCTTTTTTTTAAATTATTTTTTATTGAGATCTGGCTGGTTTGGCTCAGTGGATTGAGCGACAGCCTGCAAACCAAAGGGTTGCTGGTTCAATTCCCAATCAGGGCACATGACTGGGTTGTGGGTCAGGTCCCTGGTAGGGGTGTGTGACAAGCAACAACACATTGATGTTTCTTTCCCTCTCTTTCTCCCTCCCTCCCTTCCCCCTGTCTAAAAATAAATAAATAAAATCTTTCAAAAAATTATATTTTATTGATTATGCTATTACAGTTGTACCAATTTTTTTTTCCCCTTTAACCTCTCTGCCCTGCACCCCCCTCTCACCAGCATTCCCCACACCACATTAGCTCATGTCCATGGGTCATACATACAAGTTCTTTGGCTTCTCCATTTCCCATACTATTCTTAACCTCCCCCTGTCTATTTTGTACCTATCAATTATGCTTCTTATTCCTTGTATATTTTCTCCCATTCTCCTCCCTCCCCCTGTCCACTGATAACCCTCCATGTGATCTCCATTTCTGTGCTTCTGTTCCTGTTCTATTGTTTGTTTTGTTTGTTTTTGTTTTTGAGGTTCCATTGTTGATAGTTGTGAGTCTATTGTCATTTTACTGTTCATAGTTTTGATCTTCTTTTTCTTAGATAAGTCCCTTTAACATTTCATATATGAACTCCTTTAACTTGACCTTAACTGGGAAGCACTTTATCTGCCCTCCCATTATAAATGATAGCTTTGCTGGATAGAGTACTCTTGGATGTAGGACCTTGCCTTTCATGACTTTCAACACTTCTTTCCAGCCCCTTCTTGCCTGCAAGATTTCTTTTGAGAAATCAGCTGATTGTCTTATGGGAACTCCTTTGTAACTGTGTCCTTTTCTCTTGTTGCCTTTAAGATTATCTCCTTAAATGAGATAATCTTAATCTTTAATCTTGGGTAATGTAATTGTGATGTGCCTTGGTGTGTGCCTCTTTGGGTCCAACTTCTTAGGACTCTCTGAGCTTCCTGGACTTGCATGTCTATTTCCTTTATCAGATCGGGGAAGTTTTCCTTAACTATTTTTGTAAGTAAGTTTTCAATGTCTTGCTCTTCTTCTTCTCCTTCTGGCACCCCTATGACTTGGATGTTAGAACATTTAAAGTTGTCCCAGAGGTTCTTAAGCCTCTCCTCATTTTCTTGAATTCTTGTTTCTTCATACTGTTCTGGTTGAATACTGTTATTTCTTCCTTTTGTTCCAAATCATTGATTTGAGTCCCAGTTTCCTTCCCTCCACTATTGGTTCCCTGTATATTTTCCTTTATTTCACTTTATATAGCCTTCACTTCTTTGTTTATTTTGCAACTACATTCAATCATTTCTGTGAGCATCTTGATTACTGGTTTTTTAAACTCTGCATCTGACAAGTTGGCTAGCTCCTCATTGCATAGGTCTTTTTCTGGACTTTTGATCTGTTCTTTCATTTGATCCATATTTCTTTGTCTTGGTGCACCTGTTATGTTGTAAGTGGTAGAGCCTTAGGTATTTACCAGGGCAGGGAAACCCCTTTCGCTGCATTGCGGTGCTATATGTGGGGTATGGGACAGAGAGGGTACAATGCCCTCTCTGCTTGGCTCTCTCCCCACTTTCAGTCACTTCCCCTGCTACCTCCAAAGTGAATTGTGCCTTTCTGGTGCAAATTCCTGGGTGGGTGGGCTTGTGTACATTTTAGGACCCCATGAACCCCTCCAACAGACTCTCCTGTGATTCTGGCAGTTTCTCCTCCTGCTGCAACCCCCACAGATTTTTACAGCCAGAGGTTTTGAGGCTTTCTTTTCCTCATGCTAGAACCTTGGGTTACATGGTCTGTCTCACTTCCCAGTTGATCCTCCTGGCTTTTCTGTACACAAATCTGGGACTTTCTGGCATTCCAGCTGCTGCCTCACCCAACCCAGTCCTCCAGCTACTGACTTGCTGAGCATCTTCTCTGCCCCAGCTGCCCATCTCCACCCCTCCTACCAGTCTGGATGAATGTTTCTTCTTTAACTCCTTGGTTGTCGGACTCCCAAACAGTTTGATTTTCTGGCAGTTCTGGGGTTGTTTTTTTGTTTGTTTGTTTGTTTGTTTTTAAATTGGTTGTGTCCTCCTTTTGGTTGTGCGAGAAAGCAAAGCATATCTACATACACCTCCATATCAGCTGGAAGTCAGAAATCAGAAATCTTAAATGGGCCTCACTGGGCTAAAATGAAGGCCTTTTTGGAGGCTTTCAGAAGACTCCATTTATTTGCCTTTCCCAGTTTACAGAGGCCACCCACACCCCTTGGTTCATAGTCCCCTCCTTCTAACTTCTAAGCTGGCTTGGGTACACTGAGTCCTTCTCATGTCGCCTGCCTCTGACCTTGCCTGCCTCCCTCTTGCTTTTTAAAGGTCCTTTGTGATTACATTAGGCTTGGCTGGATAATCCAGGATAAACTCATTTAAGGCCAGAGGATGAACAACTTACATTCCATCTGCAACCTAAATTCCGCTTTGCCATGTAACATAACATATTCACAGATCCCAAGGATCAGGCCATGGACATCTTTGTAGACACTCTTCTGCCTATCATACCATCCTACCTCCTTCTCTCAAAACACAGAAATACTGGGACAATAAATGAGCTACTAAATGTGTATGTAATCACAATTATCATCTTAATCATTTCACAAAAAATTATTGAACATTTATTATGTGCCAGGGTTTTGACTAGATTGACAAAACCTATTATATTCCAGGGGCTTGAACAACAAATTGATCTATAGATTTGTAGATCGGTAGTTCATTAAATCAGTAGATTTAGAATAAATTTATTATACTCTAGGTGTTATTAAACGATTAATGTCAGCTAGTGGTAAGTGCTACAGTAACAAGTAAAATAGAACTGGATGACTACTTTCCAGCAAGTAATCAAGAAAGGCTTCTTGGATAAGGTGACATTTAGACTGAGATCAGAATGGTAATAAGAGCCCCCAACTAGGAGATGTGAAGCAGAAACAAGTTTGTGAAGAACCCAGTGCCAAGAACCCTGTAGTAGGCAGATCTATGGGATTCTGCAGCATTTTATCCAGGAGGTACTACAGGCTCAGTGCACAGGGCCTACAGACTTTTTAGAGCCAAAGAAATATTTAAAATCTTTAAAAAAAATGTTTCCAAGATACCAAAAGAAAGTAAATAAATATTTAAATAATATATTCATACTTCATTGACAGTTAAATATAATATTCATAAAGTATACATTACATTTGTAAACAATTTGTAGGTTAAAGTGTTTCACCTTCCTGAAATTCCCAAGTACAAACAGAGGTCTAAGAAATCAGTCAATCAGAAATTAGGGGTGTTTATCATATCCAAGCAATGGTGAAAGCACAAATAAAAAAATCCTTTAAAAATTACTTTCAGCAAGAAAAATATATTATTTAACTTGAAAATGGGAAAATTTATATAGGTTTAATAAGATGTGAGGATAGGGCCTCCAGAAATATGAATTCTTACGGTCTACAAATGTCTTCACTGGACCCGGGCAGTTAGTAGGGCCCTGAAGAGAGTCCATTGCGCAAAAGCCTGAGCAGTCTCCCTATCCAGCACTAGTGGAGGAACTCTCTACCATCGGCTAAATCCATCATCTACCTCAATCACCTCCTCAGAAATGACTCAATCCTTTACCACCCCACTTGGTTGGGGGTGGGGACACAAAAGCAATCTCCTGGAGACCAAGACTAATCAATGTCAGCAGGTGGAGCACTTCGACGATCAAACACAGTAATCACTTACAGATGTGAAAGCAAAACGAGTCTAGTGTATCCCCTGGGTAATGTGTGTCCATGCAGCTGTCCTTTTGTTTCACTCGGCCTCTTTCCCTGGGATCCGCACTACATTGGGCAGAGACCGGTGTGGCAGACAGTGGGGGCTGAGGCTGTAGATCCAGTAAGTATGCTAACGAACTCAGTGGGAAACCTCAAGATAACAAAAGAGCTGAAAAACAGACTCAGGCCAATTTCCAGGCTGCCTACATGAAGCCAAGACAATAAAGATATGGACAACATGGAGTCTGTAGTCTTAGACAGGTGAAGAGAAGAGAGCTTGTGAAAGATATTACAAAGCAAAACTCCTCTGAATAATTAAGTGCAGAAGGGCAGGATGGTACACATTCTGAATATTTCCTGAGCTCCATGAATTCTTAACTTTGTGTTCATTTATTGCATAAGTAACCTTGCAACATCAGTGCGACTCACTTTACACTATCTGCATTTTTCACACTCTCACAATCCTGTCTGTGTATATATAAATTGTGTATGATGAAAATATGTGTATAAACACATACTGTTTTTTCAATTAGTGTTCTATCATGAACATTTTTCTATATTGTAATATATTTAGTATTTATTATTAATGGTACACAATTTTCCATGAAATAGGTGAAGCCTTTCCCCTACCATTCATTGCACTTACAGGTTGTACCTGATTCGTGGCTATTGGAGGAAACTTTAACATCTCTGTTAATGCATGCAACTTTTTCCCCCTTTCAGAGTATTTCCTTAAAATAATTTCTCAAAGGTGGGTGAAAGGAAAGTGACAAATTGCTTTTCAAGAGGATTAAACAAATGTATACTCTTGCCAGAATACAAGGATATAAAGCATTATCAGTTGGGACTTTATTCTTTAACACTTCTGAAGGAGAATTGTTTACACGTTGTGCTGATAAGGAGCGATCTCCAAGAGATATTGGCAATTAAAACAAAAACAAGGCCCTAGTTGGTGTGGCTCAGTTGTTTGGGCGTCGTCCCACAAAGCGAAAGGTCGCCAGTCCAATCCTCGGTCAGGGCACATGCCTGGGTTGTAGGTTTGGTCTCTGGTGCATTTGAGATGTTTCTCTCTCACATCAATGTTTCTCTCCCTCTCTTTCTCCCTCCCTTCCCCTCTCTCTAAAAATAAATAAATAAAAAACAAGGTGCAGGGCAACTACATGGCTACCACTTACGTGGTGCCAGTGTGCATATGTGCATGTGTTTAATCACGTTTTCCTTGTAAGATTAAACCATCTGTTAATAACATTAATTCTGAAGAGGTGAAATTGAGATGTGGAGTGGAATAAGACACTTGCCATCATATACCCTTTGTACTCTTCAAAATTTTTGTTATTGTCCTTATAATTTAAAATTAATTAGAAAAACAGAAAAAGAACATAAGACCATCTGAAGATAAGGCCATAGCAGTGGTTAGAAGCTCAGGCACTCAGCTTGAATCTGCACTGCCATTAACTAGTTGTATGACCCTGGATGAGTTTCTTAACTTTTCTAAATACAAGTTTTCTGATCTCAAAAAAAAAAAAAAAAAATGAAGGTAGGTATCAAAGGATCTGAGCACCAAAGTATTTTGTATATAGAAAAAACCTCCATCCTGTTTTCTCCAGGCCCCAGACTGAGCCCTGGGATTTTACACTATATAAATATAAATTAAATATAAATATAAATATAAGCATGAATATAAATATGAATGTAAATGTAAATGTAAATATATATTTTTGCAATATCTACTATAAATAAGCCAGGCACACACTAGTTGCTAGGGGGAAAACAAAGCAGAATAAGAGTGTCTCCCTATTTGAGAAGTAACAACTATCTGCTCCTTTTGCCCATTTTTAATTATTCCTTCCCCAAATAAATAGGGAGGATAGCATTGCTTTTGAGGAGACATTAATTAGGGAATATCAAATATAAATCACTGATTCTTATCCCAAACCAAGCAAATTACAAATATGAATTCTACAAAAGCCCAGTGAGTGGATCGGCACAGCACCAGTTACCCAGAGAGCATCCTGAGTCCCCCCTCACTGTGCGAGTGAACGTGGCATGCAGCACACACTTTATTTGGAATGTTGACATCACTTCCTGCTGCCAGCAGCACTTTGCTGCATTCTTCATGGCCTCCTGCAACAGCTAGAAAGAATGGTGTTTCTCCATTCTAACAAAAGGAAAAATGTTAAAATTAATTACCTCTTGGCATGGAATGAAATTACTTGAGAAACAATGTGCTTTCTCTATATCTTTTGTGTATAACTCTTAATAATGGATAGTGCTTATTAAGCATCTGTGTGCCAGCATACATTGCCAAGGCTATATGCTTTGGCACAGTTAAATTGCCCCATGAGATCAGGATTAATATTAACCTCTTTTTATGGATATGGAAACTGAGCCTCAGCTGAAAAGTGGCAAAACTGGGATGCTAGTCCAGCTGTTTGGCTCCAAAATCTGCACTCTTAACTCTTCTGTTATGCGGCCTCCTTTCAGACTTTCCCTCCACCATTCATCCTCTTCAGCTTTATCAATTTATCCAGGAAACATTTATTAGACACCTACATCTAGACACCTCTTAGATACTACCAGGCACTGGGATTGGAAAGACAAATAGGACACAGACCCTACCCACCAAATGGTAACAGACTGTTAAGAAAGATAATCACAGAAATAAAGAATTATAATTCAGTGGAACACACAAAAATAGAAGTACACTTGCATCAAGTATAGCTTTAACCTTTAAAACTGATTTAAAATGTTGCATGTCACTAAAAAAAAGTAGTATGCTGTCTTGGTAATTAAGTTTCCTGAAATTCGTGATAAACACTGGTAGGACAAAGTGAGTTTGGATCAGGCCAAAACATAGAAAGAAGGAACTGGTCTTACACAGAATAGCTATTTGGATATTTTCCCCTCCTTGTGCAGATTTTTTCCTATAAATATTGGGAAGGAATGCAGAATTCCTTCCTCACTTCCGAACCATTTCCCCTAAGGATGCTAAGTAAAACATCCTTAAAAACTGCATTAGCACACATACACAAGGTTTTACTTGTAGCTATTTAGATAAGAAGAGCCACGCTGACAGGGATGCAAAAGCATGGAACCAATATTCCCACTCCAACAAGATGGAAAAATTGTATCCCAGGCTGTTTTACCTGAGTGCCTGGGACAGCCATCTGTTACAGTGGAATTTCTCTTCATAATCTACCTTCTCATTTTTCCAGGAAAGCAGATTCCAAAAGGCAAACCCCAGTGGAAAAATATTTGCAAAAATGTGAAGGAAAGAATTCACATCTTTAACATATTAAGAGCCTAATAAACGAGTTCATATCTTTGATCCAACAATCCTACCTCTAAGAATACACCAAAAAGAAATAGTGAGGAATTCACACTAAGATATGTACAAAGAGGTTCATGATAGCATATAACAAAGAAAAATAGAAATAAACTAACTAAATACATAACAAACTAAATGAATTTGGGGCAGCCATTACAATGTATAAATGTATAGGAATTCGAAGGAAACCCGGCAGAAAAATACATCAGATGTACACAGGACAATCCTTCCAGTGTGGGGAAAATATGAGAACTGCTATTTATGTTTATGCTTATCTCAAAATTTTAAAATGTCTATTTCTGGCATATGTTTTGTAACATATTAATTTAATTATAAATGTATATATGATAGGCACATGCACAAACTTTCTTTACTGGTACAAGATGGCTACCAGCAAATGTTTGGACACAGCTGCTCTAGCGTATATTCACATGGGTTGCTCCAGCTGCCTTGGCAACAGCTTCTATTGAGAAGCAGAGGCAGCCCGAAACCCTATGAATATTGTCAGCCTTATCCAAAAGGCTAATAATATCAACAGACACTTTACTTTGTGCAAATGAATCCTATCATAATCCATAATTACACTTTGTTGGATGTTACGAGTTCTCCCAAATGTGCCCTGACTGGAAAATAGCTAAAAGGTGGATGAAACCCAAATGCACACATTCTGATGGTAAAGCATTAAAACAGAACAGGGCAAGCATGTCGAAGACTTTAAATCCTGTGACTACAGGACTCAATCTCTATTGATTTGTGAATGCAAATCATGACTGTGATATACCCAAGGTGATTCATGTTCATTTTGAGCTTCTAAAACATCGGCCCTGATTTTCATTCAAAAAGACCAAGTTCCTGGGATCTTCTTTAATTGAATTAAATCAATTAAACCTGATGATCATGCCAGATGGTCAGAAAAGAGTGAACTCACACACTAAAAACTAAACAAATGGAGGCTCTATTTTTGGCCAGGATCCTCAACTAAAAGCCTGGCTTACATTCTCCTAGAAACTGGAAGAGAAAATAATGAAGGTGTTAACAGTATACACCACTGATACCAACAATAACCACAGTCCCATTCATTGCACCCAGACAACACCATAGTAACAGCAGATACCACTGGCTGCACACTTACCACGTGTGTGACACAGCCTTTTCATTTAAAGCTCACTGTGGCCTTATGTGACTATTTTACAGGTGAGGAGATTGAGGCTGAAAGGGCCTAAGTAACATGCCCAAGATCAGCCAGCTGGAAGAGTGATGGAGCCAGGACCAGCAGTCAAAGCCCTGCTTTTAACCTCATCATGCCCAGGTCCAGTGAAGCATCAGACCAGGCTGATGGGCTTCCCTGGCCCAAAGGGAATACTCTTGTCCCAGGCATCACACATGCTCACTTGCAGAGCCTTCAGTTTCCATTATGTTACCCACAGTTGCTGTTTTTATGACCACACCCCACCAGTTCTAAGTCCCATGTTCTTTCATATGTTAACCTATCTGAGATTGGGACCCATCTCACAAACTCTGTTGATCAGGCAGCAGGTGTGACACAGCTGTCATTGCTTATTATGTGCAGAATGGCTGTCCCTGGCTTAGAAGACAATCTCAGAAACAATAGTGGGGCACCCTTTGATGACACAGAGGATAATATTTTGTTTGGAAAAGCAAGGGCCTCAAGACTCTAAGAAAGGGATTTAGAAGAATAGGACTCAATGTGTGAAGTACAGGAATACTTAACTCCCTTATTTGTTCCTTTACATATGCATAACAAAAAAATATACGACAAAAGTCTAAAAACTCTTTCAAGAAGTATATATATTCTAAGAGACAAGAAAGGTGTATTTTTTGTGTCATAGTTTAGTTGGCAGGATTGTTTTTTTCTTAGTATTATATAAAGTACTGATGTGCCTTACAATCAATGGTGTTTTAAATTAAATGAGTACTATACAATATTCCTTATAGTATCTCTCAGGAGAGGTGCCATTTAGAATTTATCAGAACATTGAAGTCCAAGAAGACTCCACTCATCTAAGTTTCCAGAGAACCAATCCAAAACTCATTGACCCAAAGGTTAAAAAGTGACTGACTACCCAAAGTGAATGACACCAATCTACCTCCAAAGCCACAGCCTCTCCACTGAACCTCAGACCCAGTTTTTACCTCCCTATTCTCCACTGAACTGCAGACCTGGTTGATCTCTCCCCACAGCTCTCCACCTGAATATACCCCACTGCCCCACCCCAGGCACTTCAAAGTGAACCCATCTAAATCCTTATTACAGCCCTTCCTCACCTGCTCCTCCCCTGTGCTCCACAGCTTAAGGATGGGTACCCCACCATCCCAACAGTCCAAGCCAGAGAACTGGAGGCTGGAAGGTCCCCCCCTCCCTAATCTCTGGTCATAATTCCTGTGGCCC